>JAYJMB010072905.1:0-14873 GCA_036873735.1 Pouteria campechiana | reverse complement strand
AAAACAGAACTGAACCAACCTACGAAAGGTTTGGTAGGGACGTAGGGTTGATCTCGACCGGCTTCTACTCTCTCTCTGATCTCGACCGGCTTCTACTCTCTCTCTCTCTCTCTCTCTCTCTCTCTCTCAACATGCCAAACCCCGAGAAATATGGCTTATATTTTTTTTTGACTTCGAAAGCTACTGCCAGAAGTTGTGAACTTGGCATACACGAAGAAATTTGGTTTCTACCACCAAAATAGTATAACTCTCCATTTGTGTCTCAAATAGTTCATGCAAAACCTAAGTCATCTGTCAAGATCCTTGGTGAGCAAGTCTACCAAGAAAGGGTACAAAACGAGACTTAAATACCTTTTGGGGATAACTTTGCTGTGTTCTAATTAGCGTGGCCAAAGGCCATTGATGAATCAAAAAGATTCATACACGGCTTGAAAGTGTAATTGTAAACGCTTTCACTCCATGGCATCTAATTCACTGTAGAAAATTATTAATACTCAGTTGTTGATATCCAAAAATTTATAAACTACTTGGACTATGGATGTGTTAAAAATTTAGGGCCTAAGGGAACCTTTGGTTATGTGATATTTATCCAATAACGAAAATCCGAATAAAAATTTGAAAATTTATGCAATAAGCAATTGAAAATTGATGATTTTCATAAAGAATATCCAAGTAGTCCATCAGTAACACCATTATGTGCTTGCAGATGACCTAAAAAAAAAGCAAAACAGATCCAACAACTACATGAGAACAGTTAAAGGTGAGTAGACCAACAGTGGGTGCAAACTGCATGTTAACGTCCTATTTGGGACAAGAACTGGGTGGGTGGGAGCTATACAGAAGGTTGACATCCATTGAGGCCATCTCTTTTACATGGGACCTAACAAACTCCAATGATAAGACACTGATGCTGTGTATGATGACTATTAAGGAAAAAGCCCCCCTCTTTGCATTGGACCCAGGAAAAAAAATTACACCACAAACATTAGAAAATGGTGCTGTCTTACCCAAGCAACACCCCTGAATGCTAAAAGATGTTGGACATGAAAGCTGTGAGTACGAGCAATTAATTGACAGAGGGTGCCACTTACAGCCCTCCCAATGTGACATCCACTGCCTTTCATTTTAGCATCTTCTCCATTTGAATCTGTGTAGCCCGCTCAATAGGTTCTTGGAAGTACTGTAGGGATATGAATATGGCCTCCTGTTCATCGAACAGATGATTCAATCCTGTGCACTTGGCACAGCCAAAAGCATGAATGCTGAATTAATGTATGGCTGTAAACAGAAATCAGTCAATACCTCAGTCCGAATAATTCTACTTCCTTGATGAGGACATGTATTCAAGTAAGCATCAAACACCTGCTCCACATCCTTACCCTAACAGAAGAACAACATTGTAAATAACCTAAGGCATTGTTAAAAAACAAATGAAAGAAAAGAAACATGAAAAAGAAGGAAAGAGCAAAGTAGTTAAAAAAGGGCGAAAGAAAGAAACAGCAAAACAAAGGCAAGAATTGGTGTTTGGTTAGATTCTATTGGATGCTGATGTAAATAGATGCACCTGCCTCATACTGTTGAGAGGCATGCAGCTCATACTGATGCATATCTTGAACTTGGAAGGCTCATTGCTGACTCATCCATACTTGATGGACCACATGCCCAAGAAAAATGCATGTTATTTAAAAAAAATATTTATTAAAGTTCCACATAATACCCATCTGGCCAGTTGATGACTAGCCTAAGTGCTTACATTTTCAGTCGGTCTGGTTTCCTGAATGCTCCGCCGTCACAGAATTCAAGCTGGAACAAAGTCACTACATCTGAAGAGGTGCAGGTGGGCATGGTGGAAAGCATGGTAAACATGTGAACAAGAAAAATCAAGAATTGTTTTGTCCATGGAAATGAAAAATGGCAGGGACGGTGGTGAAACAATTTTATTGAACTGGCAGAACTGATAGAGTGAGAGTAGATGCAAGTTTTGAGTTCCAGATGCTTGGATTGCTAGTGGGCACAGGGTGGGTGCTATTTGTAGTGAGGTCTCCAAGCCACTGATTACCAGAATTATTACACAATGTTTTCACTATTTTTGCACGAGGACTGAACATAGAAACCAACACATCTGAAAGTTCAGATATGCCACGTTCTAATCATGTCCTAAAGAAAAGAGAGAATTCCCAGCAGTATACCTTTAAGCCACTATCTTCTTCAATGTTCTCTTCCAAGCCACCAAGTCCACCAAAAGCAATCAACAGGTGCCTGCCAAATCATTCAGTGTTATGCCAGATTACCAGATCAATCTAATACACAATACACATATATAATGATGGTCTCCGCTTTCTAATAACAATTACAAAAATGCTATTGTGCTATTTAATCTTCTGAAGGTGAAAGGCCTCAAGAGAATGGTGACTGGGACAACAATGCTAGGTTTTGGATTCATCGCTCTGGCAGGCCCTTACAAGAAGGTGCCACAGCCTACAAACCCAAGGGACTAATGATGCATGCCATCTGAATAGTTGCCTATAATGGAAAATTACCACAAGATGAGTTCATCGCACAGTTGAGTGGTGATCTTTGCCTGATCCAAAGAAAATGTTGGCATCTTATGGAATCGCAATCAAATAAGCAATCCACATGTCAATTGGAACCAACAGGATCTCATGGAGCATTCAATTCTAGGGAACTTCACATATGAGGTAACAATTTTCTGATATACAAGTAACCTGACAGCACTTGAAATCCTAGATATAAGATATTCATGCACATAAGCATCTGCCACAGAGCTAAGCAACTGGGTGGTAACATATCGGTGAAAGAAGAAAAGGAAAAAGTAGAAAAAATATAAAAAGAAAAGAAAAGAAAAGAAAAGAAAAATAGAAAACTCACGTTGCATTTGGGAATGAAAAGATGTGGAGAAAAATGTAGAAAAGTGAGGGGAAAGAGAGGGAGTGATGTGATAAAAGGTACTGATTAGAAATAAAGTGAATAAAAACAATATAAGTAGGTTTTTGTATGAAAATATATGAAATAATGATTGTAGATATAGGTAATAGAGAAATGGAGGGTGGTTGGGTATTTAAGATGTCAAATCACATCAAGAGGTGTGTAAAAAGGGTTAGAAAAAGGTGGAAAAGTTTTCCACCCTTTTTTTACTCATTGCCAAACACATCCTCACTTTAATCAATCTGATTCATATCATCTTGATGTTCCACTATAAATGCACATGCAAATACCTGAATTTAGGTATAACAAGCTCAGATGAACTAATGATGTGGCCATGCTCTGATGTTCCAATTGTATAATCATAGCCATCCTGCATAAAGGAATTCGTAAGACTAAAAGGAAGTTAGTACTCTTAAGTCATAAAAGCAGAGTCCTGCAGCACTAAGAACTTCAATAGGCACTGCAACAACAAGACCTCATGTGGGCAGCCACTGAACACTTGGCTGATATTCGATGCATATCGGACTTTATATCCCCAATACTGTCCCAGCTCTTCTCTAGGCTTGGATGAAGGCACCGCTTTCCGCAAATAATCTATAAAAAGTTTGGAGTCAATAAAACTTAATACTCAATTTTAGCCAACTGTAGGCCTTAATTAGTCATCACTAAAAACTTGATACTTGGCTCTTTCTTTTACTTTTTATTTTTTTTAAATCATATTCTCTACTGATAACTACTCAAATACCCAACCAAATGTGCTACTAGAAAAAATCTAGCCTTCTATTGAAATGTGTCACATATTATTCAGTGCAATCCTATTATATGTATATCCCTTATGTTCTCAAGTTCATATAAAAATGACTTTAGTTAATTGTTTAGAAACTGCAAGCAGAAGGAATGCCAGAAAACAAATTAGGCTACTTGTCTACAGGGAAGAAACATCAAGCTTTACCTGTCTCAAGCTGGCGGTTAGTACCCATGGCCACAGTGACACGTTTTCCAGGTTCAAGTACTCCCTCCACCACAACATTCTGCAAAATTGTCTTCTGAATCAATACACCTTGATTAAGAATGAAGAAAAGAACACTGCAATTATTTCTCCAGTTTTTTTTATTATTATTAGGAAATGCTACAAATTATACGTAGGATCAGTAGGTTACTTCAACTCTTGTTACAGTTGCAGCCTTTCTAGCCATGTTGTCCAAGGCTACTCAATTTGTAAAGAAATTATACAACAAGGCATGGCAATGAAATTAATAGCATTTCTCAAAGTTAACCTAAGCCTCATTCTAACTAATTGGCATCAGCTAGATATGCTGTTACTGACTGATAAGAAAATAAAAATAAAGGAGATATTGACAGTTACAGTTGCAAATTCATGTTTTTGTTCTTAGAGGTAGGAAGCTGGGACTCCATTATTTTGAAGGTAATCCTTTATAAAATATAAAAGCAGAAAGCATCCCTAGCATTTTGAACACATCGTACAATGATGAAAGCCAACACAGATCAATCAGCATGTTTCAACTGATTCCTTTCACAACTTTTGAGAACCCATGAAACATGAAACATGCAAAAAATTAATTATCTAAGTTGTAGTTGCATGGAGCGTTAAGTGCAGAGTTATAGACCAATGTGCAAGAATCAGAAAGTGTCTTCGTCAAAATGTTAGCAGGTAATGAGATCCAATTGGTGGGATGGGAATCTAGAGTGCTGTTTGCAGAAAAGCAGCAGCAGGTTATAGGGATCTTTTTTGTGCTCAAACATTGATTGCCAATACCTGAAGTGATGCTGCTTACAGACAATAAAGTTTACTCTGTTTCATTATTAACGTACTTGAAAAAATAGTCAAAATAATATTTCTATTAAGAAAGCATATAGTCTCAGAAATTTCCACCAATAAACAGAATTTACAGAATTAGACTTGTACCTTGTTTAGCCAAAAATTGGTTATTAACATACTTGAAAAAAAGGTCAAAATAATATTTCTATTAAGAATACATAGAGTCTCTGAAATTTCCACCAATAAAAAGAATTTATTGGAGTAGAATTATACCTTGTTTAGCCCAACATCAACCAATGTTCCCACAGGATTTAGAGGTTTTCCTTTCAGTGTTACACCTGCCAGTAGCAATAACATTGAATTCTACAATATAACCATGGTCCAGTTTATTGGCAAATTGGCAAATAAGTAATAAACATGAAAGAAGGCAAACAATAATAATGATGATGAAAAAAATAAAGTTCACAAGGGCTATCTAGAAATCATGAAAACAACTAACAAGTACACCTCACAATGGAATAATCCTGACACAAGGTTTTAAGATATGGCTGAGGCCTTTTGCTTGGTCCTATTCGAAAATTTGATTAATTGGACCAAAATCTAACAAAATCCCATCCATCAACCAAGAGAAGATATGTTAGCATTAGTTATTGCCTTTTTTGCTTATGATAGATGCATTGCCAGATATGTGACAAACATTGACCAAAAATACAGCTACAAGAGAGATATAAGAAACAAATTAGTATGCCATTGAATTTGCCAATGATACTTCAGAATATGTTAAGAAATGCATGAGTACAAAATTTAGAACATAGAAGACCACATCAAACTTCCATGCCTCTGTAGTTATCACTGTATGTAGATGAGAACTGCATTGTGCGTAATAGAAACAAAGTAGAAAAATGGTTAACATGATTTCAAGTATATAGACACATACAAGAAGGAAGCAAATATGACCCATTGTATAACAAATGACCTATATGACTATATCTATTACAACACATTACTTCATCAAAATGAACCAAGTGCAGTATGCTCAACATCATTCATTCATTTAAGGGATTGCAATAGGTAATAGCCATAAGGATAGCATGACAGAAAGCAGAATAATGACAAGTTGACAACAACCATCATGCTATCTATGTGAGGTATGGAGCTATAACAAGAAAAGCATGCTCCATGAATAATAGAGATACAACCCTACAGCTCATACAACAGACATAGCAACATATGAAGAGGAGGCAGCTGTAAATGTGGCCAGTAGAACTATTCAGAAAGCTGTTCAATATTAAAGTCCGCAAGAACCTCAAGGTGACACTTCCATGCTAGTCTTATGACTCTTATTGCAGTACCACAAATCCAAGGCTCTAAACCATCTTAAGCACAATAAAATGTCATAACAGCCAAAAAAATTACACAAATAAATAAAAATACTATTCTAGGCCCTAAAAGGAAACAATTAAACTCAGGATCTATCATGGTAAAGTTCACAAGTGAGTTTATAATTGGAGGAATAGAAGCATTATATGTCACACCAACCAGTATTGTAGATATCAAAAGAAGGCATTGAGAACTACTTACCCTCACGATAAGGAGCCCATTCATACTTTCGCAGATGGTGTGGGGCATCAAGGGGAGATAGCATACCCTATGAAGAGCAAGTAGAAAATAACACTTCCAAACTAAAGAAATTTTTTTTTTAAATGATAAGGAATATAGACCAAAGACAATTCTACCAACAATGGCTACTCACCACAAATCTTAAGCTGTTGCTTATAGGAAAAAGAGAGCGACGCAGGTATTGTGGTGTTTCAAGGTACTGCAAAATTCTTACTAGAAATGGTGCACCACTTTCATGGTCCTCTGCATTTTCTGCTTCTGTAATACCAGAATTATCTCCTGAGTTACCTATACTGTCAAAGACTATGACCTGTTTATAAAATAAGTTTTGTTAGATCTTCTAGATATTAACTAGACATTTATGCAACAGATAAAATGAATCAACTACACTTTGAATCTAAATCACATCTAGATATTCACGTGTCTCAAAATTGGCAGTCAGCAGCTTCTAGAAGAGCATCAAGATTTAGGTGCATCCGTGCATGAACAGCCATCAAGATACCAAAGCATTTTATGAAAACGTAAAGGCCATCTGTCTGAAGGTTCACTTTTCTGGTGGTACAAAACAAGGCTTCCATTATTCATAACTTGCAGAGAAATCTCCCCACTGCTACATGCCTTTTGTGGAGAACCCAATATATTGTTTCTTCATTTGTAGTTCCGTGAGCATAAACTTTGGGGGAAACTACTTACCGAGCTGGGAACACCTGGATGGTTCCATCATCATTCATCATGGTCATGAAGACTATGAGGATAAGCATAACATCTGGATTTCAGTGGTAAGATGCAACATTTGGAAAGTGAGTCTTTTGAAGTAAATTAAGCAAATTTGGATTGGGCAGTAGCAGTTACAGGAAAACACCATTTGTTTATATGCATTTAGGATGATGCATATTCATCATTTTGTAACCCTTGATGAAAATTTCCTCATGCAACATATTCATATCTTCCTACCAAACCTAACAATGACAGAAAGGTGCAGCTTAAGAAAAACAAATATCATAGAAAAAACTTTATCCTGTCAGGAGAAGAATTTGTTGGCCTCACAAAATCCCGTTGGCCTGTAAAGTCCATACGGTTTTATCCCTTTGGGCTAATTCTCTATCCCAAAAGTCGCCTCACAATAACTTAACACGGTTTATACTCAAACTCCTAATACCTAAGGATAAAACCGTGCGGGGGCCAAGTGTCAACAGGATCTGGTGGGTCCAAAACAGATAATACTTCACATTAGCTAGAATTAGAAGTGTTACAGTAGCACTTGATAATAGGCCTTCATAAGATTAATCTAGTTTTGTACTACTTCATAAGATTAATTTAGTCATGTACTAACTAAACAAATTTATCACATGTATGATATCAAGCCAAGTACATCAACCTACCCCAAATTTTCTTAGAATATATGTTGTTCACTTTTTTTTTTTTTTCAATATTACTCTGGGTGGGACTTAAGTTTAAGAGATGTATCACTAAGCTAACTAGTTAGGCCCAAATAGTCTTAGTCATTCTTGTCATGCTCATGATTGTGTGATTCTTTCTTATAATAACTTATGACTTAATTCTGTCATGGTACATATGGGGACATCAATTAATGTCATCTTCCAATCTTCTCACAAAACTTCAAAAACTCATTAGATATCTCTTTATGTACATAATATTTTAATGCGTTTTTTAGTTTATTCTCAACTGACACCTTCAAAATTCTAAACACTACAAATGTCTCTCATTTTTATTTTCAAAGATAACCCATGTTTTTTTATTGTACTTGTTAATGAAACAAACAAAAAAAAAACTTCTTATTTCAATTAAATAAACATTCAACAAGACCGCAAATATCAAAATGAACAAAATATAGCAAACTCTATCCTTCTCTTGACTTTTCTTTAGAAAAGGATTTCCTATGTTGTTATCCCAAAATATACCCTTCATAAATTTGACTTGGCCAAACCATGAAAGGTAATCCCATCGCCCTATTCTTTTTGTATAGAGGCCTTTAACTATCAAAATTCAAGTAAGCATACTGAATGTGCCATGATTAAGAAGTATCGTTAACTACTATAGTAACATATGATAAAATTTAATTATGAATGAACAGGGAGAATATCCAAATTTTCATCATCTTCGCATTCCCAATTAGACATTTTCAGTAATCTTCAATTCTACAAAATCCATCATTTATTTTGATAACTCCTCTCTTGAAGTTGTCCCAAATTAAGTAAAGTATTTTATAGTCTAACATAAAAGACATTAAAGATGAATGAGTTTCTTCCTCAGATCAAAACTTGTCCTTTCCCTTGATTATGATTCTAGACTTGTCCTCAAGTCCGGCAAATGATTGAAAATTCTCATCTAATTTAGCAAACATATTCTTATCTTAATGCAGGTGATTAAGCAAACTCACATCTAGGGACTACACATCATGATGCATGTCCTTTGCCATATTAAATATTAAGAGAAGAAATGTATCAAGATCACCATCCTCTTAAGTGATGTACTTTATTTTCTTTTCTGGGTTTTTAATCTGATAATGACCATAATCATTGTAATTATAACATTGAACATTAGACTTTATCTCCAACTCAACATTAGCTTCTGCATCTTCCTCGCGTGGGCCATGGACATCAAGACATTCAGATAGTCATTATGCTGTCTGGATATTTTTGATAGATGTGTGCTTTCATATGGATGGTAAGTGCGGAACTAGAAGATAAAAGGCATTTTCACTAAAAGACAAAATCCTGTGAGAGAGGAAAGTAAAACTAAAGAAGAATGGGAAGGCAACAATTTTTTGTTTTAATAATTGTTGTCACTAACAACAGATGAATTCTGTGCATTTTATAATTATAAAAATCAACTTGAGCAATGTTATCTGTTACATGGAAGTTTTCTATTGTCTGATACATATCAAACAATTACTACTTTTGATGGTCTACTTAGTGCATTGACTGAGATGACAACATAATAATCCACCTAATAAAACACAAGAAGCAATATGCAAACACAAAACCCAGCAGTACATACAGAAAACAACCCAAACTGTATTTAACTTGCCTGTATTTTAATATTGCAGATATATATATATATATATACACATATATACATACTTTTGCTAGATCTTGCCATGTTTCTAATTGAGCCTAAGCAATGTGAAACAAACCACCTGTATCACTTATTCAACTGGCCGTAGGACTCTTTTCTAGAATTCCTAGTTCTATTTCCCTTGGATTCAGCTAATCCTAAGCAAATCCAATGCAATTATAACACGTGGGACCCAATATTTGGAAAAATCCCCATTATCGATTCTTCTATCAATCCTTGGATTGACCTGATTAACGAGCAAGGGCATTATTCACAATCCACCCGACACAAATAAATATGATACCCATCCGGCACAAAGGAAAGATGTATAGCAACACCCAACAAAACAATCTCCTCATTACCAAAATCACCAATAACATTTCCCAGGAATAAAAGAAAGGATCATGTGAATGGACAGCAGGAATTGCATGAGCTAACCTCATCGACACGGAAAATCGTGGCCGCGCGAGCAATCTGACCAGCCAACTGAGAAGCAAAAGAGAATCAAATAGGAAGAATGTTAGACAAATGCGACTAGTAACGAAAAACACGCATACACAAATCAACTTACCCGGGTAGCAAGTTCTAGGGATTGCGCATTGTCGACTATGGAGCCCGCGACAGCAATGCTTACTGTCGCCATCTGCCTCTCCTCCTCCTCCGCCTTTTCCGCTCCTTCTCCTTTCTTCGGTTTCTTTATCTCCTTGACCTTTATCTTCATGTTCTCCTCCTCCTCCTCTTCTTCTTCTTTCATCAGGTTATTCCTCTTCTCCTTTTTCTTGGCGTTCTCGCCCTTATCTTCTTCTTCCTTCCTCAGCTTCTTCTTCTTCTTCTCCTCCCTTTTCTTCGTATTCTCCTCCTCCCGCTGCTTAAGCTCTCCGTTTCCAATTTCTTCTTTCGCCAGGGACGAATCAGCACCGTTTTCTCTGTTCTTGGATTTTCTCTTCTTCATTTCTCCGCGCCAACGGCTTCGCTCTGTTTGAAATGTCTGAAGGGGAGGCGCAGGGCTTAAATTCCGAAACCTGGAGCTCACATAGAAGGCTATGACGGACCGGGGTTGGTTCTCAATCCGAGAATTTTCATTAGATGATTCAACGAAAATGATCCTGACCGTCGATCTAATAGTATAGTTCCTAATTGGCCTTTTTGGGAAAGGGCCACATCTTTAAGTTAAAAATGGGGCCACGGACAAGAAATCCGACCCCTGTTATCTTTGGCCGACACATCACAATTCCACATAATTGACATAAAACATGGCATAAGAAATTCTGAATTTTAACCCTTTAAGGAAAGAAAAATAAAAAAAGTAAAACATATATGTATGGAATGTCATCTCATGGAAATTTTTTTGGGGTGATTCCCATGAAAATGCTTCATTTTATATTTTAAAAATAATTTAAATCTAATTCATTAATGATGTTTAGCATTTAGTATTTAGCAAAAATAAAAAATTACATTATTTGGAGGCTTAGATGGCTCATCAACTAAATATGGATCCGTTAAAATTATCAAGCAAATTGTGGTTTTCTCAAATCTTAAAATAATATAATTTTTTCTATCTTAACTAAACACTAATGGTAAATATTATTAGTGAATTAAATTTTCAAAGTTAATTTTTTAAAATAAAAAATGAAGTATTTTCATGTTAGTTACATGAAAATAATCACTAGTTGGAAATCGGACCGAACTGCTTGGTCCGACCGATTTGACCGTGAATAGTGAAAATGTGGTTTGGCCTGTATCCAGTTCCTGTATTAGAACAAAAAACGTTTGAGTTTTCACGGTTCAACCGCGGTCCGGTCCATACAGTTAAAAAAATAAAAGCGAAAAGTCACGCGGCCCAGCGAAACCTGTCCCGCGTTCTCGCCCGTGCTTCCTTATGTTGCAGTGCCGCACTAATATTTGCTCATTCCTGCTCATCGTCCTCCCGCAGCTGCCACATCGACAACACGTCACGACTGTCATCCGGTCCCTGCCCTAGACGATGTTGGGGTGCTCAGAAACATGGTGCATTATCTGGATCTCTCTCCAGACACCTTCATAGTCGTCCGCGCAGATGAGCTTCCTCTTTGGAATACTCTTGCAAGCACAAAAATTGCCCATGAATTTTCCAGTGCATTGGTAGGTCGTGCCAATGTCTGAAAAATCGGATCAAAGGTTGAATTAAATCGGATCAAAGGTTGAATTATTGAGTGTCCAGTTCTGGTTCCACCGGGGGAATGAATCGGTTTGAGCAGTTGATATCATCATAATATAATTATAATATAATAATTATTTTACTTCTTTACTTTAAAAAATATATATATATATTTAAAATTTTAAAAATATATATTACCTAAAATATATAATAAATAATCTAAGATAAATAAAAACTCATTATATATATCAAATTAATTAAAATAGCATAATTAAAATAATATAATAACAAGAAATTATTAATCTCAATGAATTTAATATGTTGGCTTGATTCAACACTTTAAAGTCTAATCTTTTTCCTCTTTTATGCTCATTAAAATTCTAAAATAAAAATATATCTCAAAAATAAAAAAATAAATATATTACTAATTTGATCATTCATATGATATGAAATATGAATGCATTGATAAAAGTTTAAAAAGATTTAAAAATAATTATGCAAGTCAATCCGTCAAACTTGTAATTTCTACAATTCCACCAAACCATAAGTTTTCAAAGTATCAAACCATATGATCACCTGATAGATAGCCAGATGGTGCAGATGTAGTAAAAATGAGAGAATAGAGATACATGCCTAGAAATTGGCCACGAGTTAAACCAGGCACAGAAAGCTTTCAAAGGCAACCGTTGATTGACAACCCCACGTGGCCGATCCTGACAGAGCCAAAAGTGGCATCATTAGCCAAGAAAAAGCCACCCCATCCCAAGTTGGAAACGGAAAAGGCAAGTGAAAGTGATAAATGCAAGCCACCATGACACCGTCCAAGGCGACTGATCACCTTCTTCTCGTACAGGAATGACGGCCATTCCATAAAATGAGAGAGAGACGGAGGGAGGGAGAGTTACCTGAGAGCTGAAATTGAGAGGCAGTAGGCGACTCAGCAACGGTAGAGGCAGGGAGGAAAATCTCTGGTAGCAGGAGCAGGGACGAGGGAGGCGAAAGGGGGAAAATAGGCGAGGAAAAATGCCCTAGCCCTCGTTTCGTTCAGGGCCTTAGGGCGCATGCGAATTTTTTTAATATTTTAAAAAAACCGGAGGACCGGAACCTCCGGTCTACTAGACGTCGTCTTCACCATCATCGACTACCCCTCCGACATCCGCCTCGTCATCCTCGGCCCTTCCGGCGTCCTTGAAGGCCTCAGGCCAGGAAGCGTCGTGGTCGACATGACAACCAGCGAGCATTCCTTGGCCGTCTCCATCTCCGAGGCGGCGACGACGACTCGGCGACGGTAGAAGTGGGAAGCAAAATCGCCAGCAACGAAGGGGACGAGCGAGGCAGTGAAGGAGAAGGGGGAAAATCAAATGGGGACTCGGCGACGGTGACGGCGACTCGGCGGGAAGGAGAATTGCCGGTAGCGAAGGGAACGAGGGAGGCAGTGTATTCGAAGTTTTGAACTGCGGTTGACAGAGAAGGACCTTTTTTCTTTCGGGCGGGCGGCATCCACGCGCCCTTTTTTATATTTTTTTTTAAATTGAGAAACCGTCGAATTCTCCGGTCCACCGGTTCCCGGTTGAACAGGCTTTTGATTGAAGCGGTTTTTTGAGACAACCGTTGGCCGAACTCAAACGGACCGGTGCCATGGCTAGTCGCCGGTTCGACCTGTCGGTCCAATTCAGGTTTGTAAACATTGGGTCGTGCCGAACTGGCTTAACCCAGCTTTTTCCCAAGTAGAGATTCTTGAGATTTTTTAATTTTAATTTTATATGCATAGTAGGTGTTTTAAAGGTAATTTATAATTATCCATGTTATATATAATTATATATATTTAATTATATTTTTTAAAAAATTTAAAAATTCTAAAATAATTATTACATTATAACAATATCACTTTTAAACTGGTTTGAACCAGGTCGAACCGGATATTCGGTTATTGTCACAGCTCGGATCAGACAACATTGGGAATTACACACGTGTATACATACAGTGGAATACGTGGGTACTGCAAGCGCTGCCAGAGTAAATTAGTGCAGCGGGCTAGCTACATGTTCATACAAGCGGTTGGCATACTGCCCATCGAAACTACCTTGCGTCTGCGAGTAAATGGCAATGAGAGAGGAGCTAGAACACGGTTTAAAAACTCCTTTTTTTTTCTTTTCACCTGGTCATTTTCACCTGCCCTAGCAGGGAGAGGATGGCCTGGTGATTTCCAAGACCCCACTTTGAGAAAAAAAAATGGTGATTTCAAAATAATGACATGAAGGGTTATGCGTGCAAGAGGGAAAAAAAAGGAGAAATGGGGAAGCAAACCCCCAAGAGTGAATCTGTGCAAGCGTGTGGCCAAGGATGTCCACCTTCACCACATCGGCTGCATTGAAGCAGTTTTGTCTTTTACACACCCTTTCACTCTAGATTCGAAACATCTTCACTGGAAACCCAAAAAAAAAAAATTTGAGATTTTGGGAATTTTTTTAAAAAAACTCCAATCTTTATCCCCTTTTTATCCCTCTTTTTTTTGGCATTGTTTTGTCCCTAATCTCATAGCCATTATTTTCATCCCAACTCTATTTTACTATTTATGACAATAAAGGGTAAAAAAAGCCCCAAATATGAATCATTTGAAAATTGTCCCGGTTACTTTGTAAATTTATCTATGTATATTAATTTGATAAGCATCAACACACGTGGATGATTTTCGCCTTGCAGGATAGTCCTTGAAATTGTTAATTTGCTGATGGCATGACCCTGAATTGATTGGAGGAGAAAGTTCACAAAGCAGCAAATGCCACCGTTAGAAGTGATAGAAGCATGAAAGTCTCAGAGTTAAAAACTACTTCCTCTTAAAAAAGCAACAGAATAACAGAAATCACAACTAAAGATTTTGAAGATGGTTAATTGCACTTATTTGAAGAAAATTGTTGCTTTAAAATGAAAATTTATGTATAGTATTTTGTGGTCATGTTTGTCATGTTTTTGTGATTAAGTGTAGACCTCTTATAGTATATGGTGTTTTGTAGGAAATTAAACTTATGATGTTTTACTTGGTGACTGATTTATAGGACTTCTGTTGCAGCTATGGTTGATGAATTATTTCAATTCCATGATATATATATATATATTTAAACTCAATGAAGAGTTTAAATAATAAGATCGAAGTAATATATGTATGAACAGGAATAATTACAGCTTGTTAATTGAGAAATTTTCACAATGAGGAATAAAATTCAGACTACTTTTTCCTACATTCTGGCCTAAGCGCCTTCCTTGGCTAAGCGGCACTAATCGGTACTTTAGTCAAATTACAGTGCCTCATTA
>JAYJMB010072883.1:0-10557 GCA_036873735.1 Pouteria campechiana | reverse complement strand
TTTTAATCATCCAACACAGTAGAAAATAATCCTTACCCCCATAAAAGAAGAACGCCCAAATAATCCCAAAATGATAGACAAAACCAGAAAAAGAAAAGAACAGAAACCCAACTATAAAATAGCCCAAGCGCAAGCAAAAGCGTTAAAAACTTAAAAGAAGCATAGAAGAAACTTATTGAGAACCAAATCAAAACGATCAATTCAGAACAAATTCAAATCCACCAAATACCCACTTCCCACCCCGCAAACAACTCTGAGCATGGTAAGAAATAAGCCCAAAAATCCATGATGCAATGGAAGAAACAGGTGAAGATTTTTGTGACTTACCATATGAGGAATTGCAGACACTTAAGCGGTGGAATCTGAGGTGTTTGGTGCTGCTTTTTGATGCATACCAGGTGGTTGGCAGATAAAAGGACAGGGAAAGAGAAGAAGAAGGAAGAGATGTTTAATTATGGAAAGCAAAGGTTAGGAAACTAAAGGTGGGACGTCAGACATGTCAGGGAAAAGGTGTGGGGATCAAAACCAACAAGGAGAAAAGAGGAAAGGAGAGACGCGAGCACACTTGGTTGAATTTTCCGGGGTGAGAGAGAGAGAGAAAGAGAGAGAGAGAGAGAGAGAGAAACTGTGCCACTGTGTCAGACTTGAGATGCTTCTCTTATCCAGTTATCTTCACTGTGCCAGAAAGGATTTTTAAGTGTCACCAACGGCATGCATGGGCAAGATTCACCCATCCTGCATGCCTGACATGACTTGTTACCCACCATGCCCATGTGCTTCTTTTGTTTTACATCATCCATGGATCCTGGAC
The DNA here is from genome assembly GCA_036873735.1 of Pouteria campechiana. Classification (NCBI taxonomy): domain Eukaryota; kingdom Viridiplantae; phylum Streptophyta; class Magnoliopsida; order Ericales; family Sapotaceae; genus Pouteria; species Pouteria campechiana. Next base: position 9,746 of record JAYJMB010072883.1, on the reverse strand, counting down.
ATCCCACCCCTTCATTTCCTAGAAAGGCCCAACTGCAAGAAAATGGTGGCTTACCTAGTCCTATAGGGAGAGGTTGAGGTTGACGCCCGACCAAATAATCTGCTCTCTCCACAGCCATAAATTCAGATGGAAATCTACGCAGCCATTTTGTACCAGCCAGTCAATGTAAACAATCAAAGGGAAAATGATTTTTTTTTCTTGGATTTCAATGTGCAGTTTGATTGGACCATCTTAACCATCCTTTCTTTGCTGGAAGTCTACGACTGCATGAAAAAACATGAAGAGACAAGACTAGCTAAGGTAGCAGCCAACTTGCAGCGTGACAACCTACCATTGTCGTCCGTTAATCAATGCGGATTCGTCTGACTTGCATGTATAAACTGCCCAACTCTTCTGGCTACTAAGGTTGTAAACAGTTATGATAGCTATTCATTTTTAGTTTTCCTGTGATTAAGGGGTTTTTGCATGTTCATCCCGTTTAAAGTTTCAAGGTTTGACACTTGCTGTTCTAATTTTGCATTGTATGGCTCATGATTTCATGCAAATTGCATTAGAGCTACTTCCCATCATGCTTTGTCACATCATTCACTTTGCGTGGGGATAATGTTTATATTTTTTTAAAATGATAATTTTGCTGCCAAATTGTGCCAATGTAGTGATGTTAAGATAATATCCACGAACATTCAAATATCCAATTAAAAGAGGAAAACAACCACACTTAGATACATAGATTTATGTACAATATCCCCCCACTTGGAATTGTAGAGAAAAACAACAACAAAAAAATTGGGAAAATTTTTCTAGTATAATGAAATAATTTTTAGTAATTATTGTAAAAGGGATGAAAAAGAAAAAAATGGAGAAGTCTCAATTTTTTGCCCCATGCAATATGTTGTGAGGCTGATCATTGGGTGTATGCAAAAGGACGTAAAAATATGTAATAGAAAATTATATAAATGATATAGGGATAATGTAAGCATAAAGTAAACAAATTTAAAATAGATAGGTAGGTAATAAATGAAAATATAAGTAATAATAAAAAAAAGTAAGGTTATTATAAGAAGTACATGTCAAATCATGTCTTATAAAACAAATCTTCCAACCAAATCATGAGTTTACATGTAACCAATCAAACCCTTTAAGGGCCTATTTGTATGGGCTTGGAGTAGGAAGGGGATATAATAGCTACCTTTACACATATTTTAAAATTAATGTTTACTCTATTGTCTTTAATAACCTTAACAATTCTACTTTTTAATATTATTTTTAATTATTTTTACTCTTTTATTATAAATTTTATTTTGCTTACATAATCATCTACCTTTTTGTTGCATCATCTTTCTGTTACACTCTATCTAATAGACCCTAAGTGCCTAATAGTTTTATTTTTTATTTTTTATTATTTATACTTTCAATTATTATGTTTGTATTTTATAAAAGAGTCTATTTATTTTCTTTATTTTTAATCATTAATTTTTCATCACATTACATTTTTTCTTATTTTTCCTTTCACTGTATCAACATGTGATTTTGAAAAGTTGTTACTCAAGCTAATGTGATTCGAAAAGATGATGGCTACTTCTCCCAAGGCTAAGTTTTCTCGTAAGTACAAACATGAATTGTCATATTCTCCTAATTAACTATTGAATTTAAGATAGCTTTGTTACCCTTTCTTATCAAATCATCCATTACATCATCATTCATCAGTGGATAGATACATGGCAACACTTGATTCATGGTGTGATATTTTGCCATGACAAAAGAAATAACCAATGAAAGGGAGTTTTAGTAGTTGCCAGGCAGCCATGATGTGAATGACTACGCTACTGATCTATATTAAAGTCTATGATAATAGACATCAACACTTACCTGTATGGACAGTTCAGATCAAGAAATCACGAATGTGTAGCATTTCTGTTTTCCTGTAGAGCATTGTGAAACTCCCCCTTCTGCAGGCCGATGGGGATGTTGGGTATGGATGTCTCTGTCCCATTCATGCAAAAATCATGTTATCTCTGGAGTTGTGTGAGACTGGGAAACTGAGAATCGGCTGCTGTGACACATTACCAAGGAGTTAATTTAGATAAATAGATAGATAGACAGAGAGATGGATAGGGAGAGAGAGTCGTATGGTGCAGGCGGATGTGCAAATTTCCACGGTTAGAAAAACACTGTCAAACTCCACAGGATTAGAAGGCATTGAAAGGTATGCTTAGGAAGGAATTGCACGCATGGGAGCCTCGTGTCCTCGGACGAATATAAATTCCAACTTCAACTCAGCAACTTGATAGTCACATCAACGCGTTTCCCAAGTCCATCAACTTCGGCCAATGTTTGCACATTAATTAACAAGCTTTTTCATTTGAATGGAAATTTAGATATTTCTTTCTTCATCATTCCTTTTTTTTTTTTTCTATTTAGGCTTGACCGATATTTTCTCAATAACATAAAATTCCTTCGATTTTATTATTATTCTATGTACAAGTACTAACAATATATGAATAGTGCGTGGAACAATTATTTTCTCCTCATTGCATGGACAGTGGTTGCACTTCTCTCTCACTGGTCACAGATTTATTTTGTGAATTATCCTTGTAAAAAATATATAGTTGTAATGATGAAAATTAGTTCATGAATTATGGTAGTAAAAAAAATATAATTATAGCTAATTAAGGCCGTATGGTATTGGTTATTTTAAGTGAAGAATGGGAGTAGCTATGTCTAGCATGATTAGCTATGTGGTTAAGATTGCCTAAGTGTATATATATATATATATATAGGTTATAATACATATTCTTAATTTTAGCTTTGAATTGTGCTAAAAAAATAAGTAATACCTAAAGAGTCTATTTGGCAATATGAAAAAAAATTTACAAGAAAAAAAAGTTAAATCTAAAAATAATAGAAAAAAGAAAAAAAATGAAATGATAGGATATGAGTTAATCATTGAAAATAAATTAAGAGTCGAGAACCAATGCTTTCAGGTAGAAAGACAAAGATTTATGATTGAAAATACAAGAAATAATAAAAAATATAAATTGTTAAAGTGGGTAACAAAGAATTTTGCTCTTTTTCTTTATTATTAAATAAGCTAAAAGGATATTTATCTTGATTGTACGAAGAATATTTCGTAGAATGAGAATAAATGATATTCAATAAATTAAAAAGTACTCCATGAGAATTCTTACACGGAATGTGGTCCCCACAATCTCGTGACTGAAATGCATCTATCACCCATCCATGCAGAAGATGGACTTCCATGGCATGCATGGGCATGTTAGACTTTTGCAGCGGACCAAACTACCCATGCTCTGTGTGCAATAATTGAAATGGTTAGGAGGGCTGTCTGGTCATTTAGGCAGGCGCAAACTCCAAGGTAAAGGGTTCCAAAAAGAGCAAAAAAGAGGAGAATAAGAACAACGCAAGGAATGGGCGTTTGATGACATGGGATGGGCCACAAGATACAAAGTGCTGGACCAAGCATGGTGGGTACAGTTGTCTCAGCACACGCTGCTCCCTTTCTCCCCACTAAACAATGGCCGTCCATTTCCATTTCCCATACTTTGGAGGACTAGATTGTATATCTTTAAGTGATATTCTTTCAAAAGATAGTGTTTCAACTTGGATTGAAGGATGGATTAAAGAGATTTTTGTACCTTAAATAGATAATTTTAATTTTTCATGTTATATCATGCCAAATAATGTAGCGCCCCCACTAATCAACAATAACCGGGATGGGCACTATTGTAGGTCAATCGACCATCCTAAATTAAGATACCTAGCATAAATCATTTTTCTATTGCCATAAGATCTACTAAATAAGTAAGGATTACACAAGCATAAACCACATTATTACAACTATACCAATTACCATAATCTATAAGATATATATATCATATTAGTATACAACTGGATAGAGTATATCATCTTTTAATATATATAATCTTTCATCAAAATTATCACTTACTACACATCTTATCTATCAAAATGATACATTATGATCATATACATGTCATATATCCACAAAACTCATATATATCAAAATGACATAACATAACTATCCAAATTCCATTAACACTTTTTGCCTTGAGTTCCAACCTTAGATTGGGCTTCTTCAAGTAAACCTGTTAAAAATTTAAAATAGAGTAAGCTCAGTAACTCAGTAAATAGGCAAGAAAAAGCAACAGATGACTTTCCTTGGTTACACTTGAACCATAACTTATCTACCCATTGGTTAATCACATCAAACATAGTTATAAAACTCACACCATATTTTATGTAAATTACAGACATTCACTAAGTCTAACCATCAATCAATCCCATGACTATACCCAACCTAATATCATTGTGAGGCGTCTTTTGGGCTAGAAGAGTTGGCCGAAATGGACAAAACCATATGGGCTCTGCGTACCAGCGAGATCTGATGGACCCAAAGCAGACAATACTTTACATTAGTTAGAGTTTGGGGTGTTACATCATGCGATATCACTAATATACACAACCTTAGTTTCAATACTTTAATATATCATGCATGCTCTAAACTCATCCAACAAGGTCTATAAATAAGATATACCCTTCACTTAGGTATTTCATCAAACACATATGATGCAAAATTCACAAAATCATAAATCAAAAGAGAAAATACGAGAAAACATGTAAAGCAAGCTCAATATAATAAAGCCTCATTCAAATTATTCAAATCAAGAACTCAAAGCATAAATCCAACATGAATTTGATACGACCCAAACATAATGCATAAAAATTATGTAAATGGGAAAAGAAATATGTATGAGTTTAAAAATAATAATTTCTTGCTTACTCAAAATCCAATAATTCAAGCTACAACATAAAACTCTTGCTTCCCAAGGCTCACAAATGGAAGAATGTTTCTTCTAGGGCTTGGATTCATACCTTTTTACTTTCAAATATTTCAGACTCTAAGCAAAATAATTTTTTTTCTTTCCAAAAATGTTTACTTCTTTCCAAAAATGTTTGCTATCCTATAAGAGAAAGAATTTGACTTTTATTATTCAAAATTACTATTTACTATTTACTATTTACTATTCATACACACTGTTTGTCAAAATCACTGTTCATGTATGAATAAAATAATATATAAATAGTTTGTAGTTACTATGCAATTTTGAAAAATTCAACTAATTTATTGTGAAATTTTGAAAATTTCGCTCCACTCATTAAAATAATATATTTGCTTCCACAGTCATGGCTACACTATTGCCAATGGGTTTTTATCAAAAATAATTATTCAAGTGAATTTACACACTTGAATTCGTATCAGTTATAATATAGACAACAACATGATCCTACCATTTTAATAGATTTTAATTATACAATTAAATGAGGTCTATCCAACGTACCTCAAATGTCCCATTTCTTTTTTTCTTTCTTACTTCTTCGATGATAGCACCTCCTTCTCTCTCTCTCTCTCTCTCTCTCTCTCTCTCTCTCTCTCTCTTGCTCTTCTCATTAGCCCCTTAAATCCACACACATAATTTATAAGTGAAAGTTTTCCACTGCCAACTAATTTAATTAATTGTTGCATTGAATTTACGCTCTGTTGCCTACTACTCTACCCCATTGTAGGGCATCACAGATAATTGACTCCAAAATCACAAGTTCGACTTTGAAAATAACCTATAAATTATATTAAAATTACCAATAGACAAAGGAGATGGTTTAGAAGTTATATTAAAATTATTAATTATTTGTAAGTGAAGCTATCCTATAAAGAAATACAAGAGAGTGCAGTTGTCCGGCTGGTGTCATTAAATGAGACCATGATATGGTCGCTTAGAGGAGGTATATCATTAGAACTCATAGAAAAGATAAATTAAAAAGAATGTTTGAACTTTAAACAGACAGCTGAGGCTTTTTATATCAAAAGGAAAAGTTATGATAAAATTAATTATAGATAAAAAAAATTTCATGAAAATTTGTGATTTTTGAAGGGTTTGAAACATCAATTATAGACCCAAATAGTTGGACATATCTGATGAGTACATTTCCTTTCCGCATATATTGTCAAGAGACATGACCTTCTGTTTCGGTTCTTACTAACTTTCCTTATTCATCTTTTTGACCCTTGGGATTTGGCTGTCTGCTAGTTTAGATAAATTAACTGATTTCACCCCATGCGAAAAAACAATCCGGACATTTCCGTAATGAGCGGGAGTGGTATGTGGTTGAACATTTGCACCGGCAATGCGATACGTTAGTTTCTCACGCTTTCTCCTCTTTTTTTTTTTTTTTCCAGTTGTTCACGTCATTGGGATTGGCTGGAACTGGAAAAATAGATGAAAATGAAACAAAAGACTGTTAGCTTTTTACTTGTCAATGGCTTGAGAAGCACTCCAAAACTGCGTTTGATGTGCCTCCATCGATGTGACTTGTTTTCTTTTCTTTGCTTGGAATTACCAAGCGGGCTTGCCCCAATCATTGGAGTGTGTTAGGGAAACCTTGAACAGTTGGCAATTTAACCACTTAAGATCCTACGTAAGATGAAGATCCTGTCCATGATAAAAAGATCCTTATCATTCACCTGTTGAATGTCGCAATCAGCTGGCCGGAGTATGGAATAATTAAGCTGAATAAATGGATGTTAGTTTGATTATTTTCATTTTTCAGATGGAACTAAATTTCACATCCTGTCATGCTGAAAAATTTGCATTGCATGGTAAGGCATGACAAGCTAATTACGAGATCTAAAGTGCTGAATGATCTAAGTTGCTACAGTTTATGGCAGGAGAAATTTGGAAGTTGCTTCAGATCCAGAATTTTATCTTCATAAGAGAAGTTCCTCTAGGGACTGTTTTGAAAACGAGAACAACGATGGCTTGAATTTCTTGTGTAGTTTAAATTCTACTACCTCTTGCCTGAATTGTATTATCTTGGATTTTGATGGGTGTGGATAAATTTCTCATCGGTATTAATAGATTACTTTATCCTTCGTTTGCTAAAGTTGGAGTGAGATTGAGCCATCCCCATATTTGATGAGTAACATGGATGTTATCTTGGATAATTAATTGATTCTTATTTTACTAAGGTTCTTTTGGATCATAAAATGTTTTAAATATATTATAATTTGAGGTAGTGCTATTAGAACCGAACTAGACTGGCTGATCGGTCTAATCTAGCTCGATTTGGTTCAATAGTAGATTTTTAAAAATTTTAATATTATTAATAAAATGAAAAAATAAATTAAAATAGTAAAGTATCAAATAAAAAATCTATATATTTAGATTAATATCTATATTTAATTTTTTTAAATTTATACTCTATTATTTTTTTAATTTTTTTTAAAATAATTTTTTTTAATTGGATGAAGTGGCTAGTTGAATCAATTGGACCATGAACCGAATGCCTCACTAGTTCTGATAACACTACTTTGATATCACAATTTGTGATATTTTTCCAATTAGTTGATTATCAACATGTGAAAAAGGATTTTAAAAAAAAAGTGGCCAAAAAGAAAGGAAATTGAAAAGCTATTAGAAAAGATAAGTAATGTGGTAAAAATTCATGATTAGAAATAAAATAAAATAAATTTTAGATAGATAGGTTTATTGAATGCAAAGATGTAAGATAATAATTGAAAATAAATAAAAATAAAAAGGTAAAGTGGTTAGGTAATTAAAATATCGCACAGCAGAGGAGTTGGATTTTTTGCCTTTGCTTTTTTCCGCCCCTTTTACAATGATATAAAGGGACTTAAAATCATAGTTCTGAAAATCTATATTTTATAAGTCGATTAATTAGCAGTGTATCATATCCGTATTGGCTGGTGTTAATATAGGACGGTACTCTACCCCAAACTTTAGGAAGAAAAATGGGCTGGATCAACTCTATATCTACCGGAATCAATAGATGTACTGTATTTTGGCACTATATTTTTATGATTATTTTATTTTATATGTGGAGGAATTTTAAAATTTCAAAACTAAATCCATTAAATTTATAAGTGGTTTAATCCGATATAGACAAGTTTTGGGAAGATAAACTGGAGCTTAAATAAAAAAAAGCATTTTTTTCTGCATGATCTGATTAAAAAATTTGAAAATTACCAGTTTCAAAGCATCTTTATCTTGACGTTTGAATTTTTCTTAACAAACAGAACATGCTCAATGATATTGAATTTTTTAACATAATGTCAGATCACAGTCATTTCAATCAACGTACCAATAAAAGTTGCAATATTTTAGTCACCGGCCCTGCATATGTATAATTATACAATAACATATCATATTTGTTTAAAATGCTTTAGTACCAATGAATTGATAAGCTACCAAATGCATGTACAACATAGAAAATGATATATTCAATTTCATTTTTCTTTTTGTGATATTTTTATGATTTTTGAGTTAAAACCTTTTTGACATGGACAGTTAAAAGATTATACAAATAAATAAATATATATATATATAGTTTTTCCGATATGGATAACGATGACTTTGACCAAACTGGAGTCCTTACCCGAGGATGGAAACGTTTAAAACAAGTCGGTAGTCAAATCCTCAACTTTTCCGAAGGGTTGTCCAAGAAAAGGCTTTGGCAAGAAGGATTTAATGACTATAAGCCAAGACAAGGAAGTATATGATGATGTACTTCGGTTAAACATTCACCAATTAGTTGATTAAAAGGAAGTATAATTACACGTATGCAAACATTGCCCCAAATAATTTATTTTTTGATTTCCCATGTTGTACATGGCAGTAGTTATCTTCATAGGTGGGAGCAGTTTCATTTTTTATGAATGGATGAATAATTGATCTATGAGCATCACGGCTAACGCGTCCACCTACACCTTCAACCGCCAGTGCAGTAAGATCCGGAGTCAGAGCAGCAAAGTACACGTCGCAACACGCGAGCCACGGCGACAAACAGCTGGGTACACCGCTCTGCTTTTTTCTCGACTTACGGTTGGCTGGCTGCACTCGCGTTTCCCGACACGTGTCAGACGTTTGTCCCTCGTCCGCCTCCTTTCCTCTCGTTGCCTGCCCCCGATAACCGGCAAATCCCGGTTTTCGCTCGCCCATAAAAGACCACAGCATAACGCCACGTGTCACGGTGTGGTCACCTGCAATGGCTGGACCACACGTGGGCCCCACCGTAGCACGAGCATTGATTGTTCCCGCCACCAGCCGAAATAAGAAAGGATTTCCTACATATACTTGCAGGCATAAGCGTGCGGCACATCTCTGTCACGTGCTCACTTGACACGTGCGAAAAAATCCAAACCGTTCATGTGAAGGGACCAAAATAAACAAAAGACAGTTGGGGTAGGTCTTCTTCAAAATATGTGATTATCCAACAATTAAGAAAATGAAAATTACCCACTGTTCTAATCTTACGCAATTGATTTCGAAGCTAATAAAATGTTGGTGATTAAAAATTGCAAGGTAAGCAACTTATACAATATTAAAAGTACGATTAATCAAAAATAATTTAGGACTTCATAATTCCAAAGAGGCCTTGGAAGAATATTTGATGTCCCTTTCGTGTCCTTTTCTTTTTATTTTTAAAGGAAATTATTGAAACAAAATGTTAGTGGACCAAATAGTGATATAACCCATTTATTAAATTTAAAATTTCCTTCTATGGACAAGACACCACAGGAAAATGACTAGATAATAATATTAACATGAAAATTATTGTACAAATATTATATCTAAGGCCTAACATGATGCATAAGTTAAATTAATCAATTCATCATGCCTAGTACCATATTT
>JAYJMB010072861.1:0-13582 GCA_036873735.1 Pouteria campechiana | reverse complement strand
ATTATTGAACTCCTAATTACCCCTTTCTCGAGATTTAAGTTTGCTAATTGGATAAATCCTAGAAAGGACTATGTGTTGAACTTAAGCTAGGGTTGAAGTCAATGATGTTATATGAGCTTTCATTATGTGTAGATATTAATGGGATGTGTATTATGCGTATAGGATTGTAGACGGATGAATTGGACTTGGAGAATTCTAAATTTAAGATCAAAAGGGGGTGTGGTTATCAATATAAAGGTAAGCAGGTTTATTTTTTTCATGTAATTGAGTTAAATTTTCATGACTGTGTATTGTAGGCATTGCATTTTGATTTTGGATAAAGTTGTTCTATATTGCCTTGATTATGTTTAAATAATGTGACTTATGTGGTGTAATGTTTACTACTCCCTTGTATAAATTTTGAAACTAAATGTAAGTGCATTCATATATAGTTACTTAAGTTTTACGATGCGTTGAAATCGGTTAAGTGCATTGAGAGTTATCGGGTTAAGTGCATTGAGAGTTATCGATACATTACTTTGGGTAATTTGGGAGGGCCTCATATGTGTGATTTAACTACAAGATATGGGAGAATAATGGAGGAGAGTGAAGGGTTAAATAAAGTGAATTAAGGTATAAATAAGAGGGTGAAACATGGCAAATAAATGAGCAAAATACAGAGCAAATAGGGCAAGCAAAATATGTTGGAAATTTGGGCAGCGAAATGCTAAGCCACAGCCTAAGAAAAGAAAGGTGACAAAAGTTGGGGCAGGGGATTTTTGAGTTGCGGCTCGGGAACAATAATGTGAGGGGACCCTGGGCCAGGGGATCCCTAAGCCGCAGCTCAACAACAGTAAAGTGACAAAAAATTTATGTTATTTAAATAGTGGATTTTCATTAAAACTTTGGAAAAAGGTTTTTCTTGGAAAATTGAGGACATCATTTGGAGGTTGTAAAGACATGGAAATGAAATATATTAATGCTAGAATGGTATATAATTGACTTGGTCCTTGTGAGGTATGATTATCCCAAGATAGCATAGTTATGGATGTAACACGCCTGGTTGGCGTAGTGGCCTGTATGACCAGATGTAATACGCCTTGTTGGCATGGTGGCCTATATGGCCGGATGTGGTACGCTGGGTTGGCGTTGGTAGCTTGCATGGCTGGACATGTTACGCCTAGTTAACGTGGTGGCTTGTACAGCCAGATATGGTTATGCCTGCTTGGCGGGGAGGCCTGGATGGCCTAGTTTATGTGGCACACTTGATTTTCCCATTAGGTGTAGAAGGAGAGCTTGTGATCCCTATGGAGCAAAGAAGGCGAGGCGCCATTGATAACAGTGAGAGACTGTAGTAGGCCTCGCAAGCTTTGTAGCTGGAGTACAAGGACAGAATACACCGAAGTAGGAGAGGAATGTCGATTGTTTCCCGGATATTGAGTATGGATGCATTACATGATTTAAGCAATAATCATTGATGCATTTTCATTGTTGTATCATTGTGAAATACAATAAGATATAATTTGTATACATATGCGATATGATCTTGATGCTAATACTTTGTTGTTATTTAATTACTGTTTAATCGCATACCTACTTACTGAGTTGCCCGGACTCACCATGTTTTTGTTGTGCTGTTTAGTTGACAGGCCTGAAGACGGACCCCAACATGGGGTTGGAGCTCAAGATCGGGATAGTCTATGACTTGTAACCGCTAGGAGCCCAAAATTATCAAATTTCTCTTTCTGGCATTCTGGAATGTATATAAACTGTAAAATTCTAAATTTGGGTGTGTGTTGTATATAAATGTGTATAAATTAATTTTTTGCTGGCATGTCATGATGTAGGATAGGCATGGAATCTATCTGACTACCTTCATCACAACGTGACCATCGATTTTGGGCAGCTGGGGGGGTGTATAATGTTTATTTTATAATGATTTTGATATGCATGATTATACAGAGTAATAGATTGTATAAGTTAGAGATGGACAATACAAGAGATACTCTGTCCAGGGTTCTTCATGATGTTGCCAAATAGTAACGCCAAGAAAGTGGGGTGTTATAGTAATTACAAAACCAAATATGACCAAATGGTTAGGGTTCTGAACAGCTTTGCCAGAAGATACCTTGAAAAGTACTGATGCAAAAGTAGAAACTTACCTGGGCCCTTAGAGTATCAATACATGTCAGTAACCGAGTAGGATCGAATGTCCACGGAGCTGAACATCAGTGTAAGGATCAGCACACTTTTTTGAACCATTAAAATCCTAATGTGCAACAAATTAAAATAGGGACCATCACCTCCTCTCCTTGCATGTGCTTCATTTGGATCCTAAAATGGCAAGAGGCAAGACCAAGTTTTGAGTAAGATAAGTAATCTAAAGATTAGGCAATACAGACAATGCACTATAAAATGAGTGGAAATTCACTCTCTTCAGTCATCTGCTCCACAACCCATACTCCCCTTATCATCCAGATAGTCTGTGAAATAAGCCCCCAGAAGGAAATTAGCATACTTCAGTCATCTGCTCAGCACAACACCCCTAACTACCTTATCGTCTAAATAATCTGTGAAATAAGCCCTAACTCAAAGATGTTATCCAGAAATTTCCCACGTCATAGTGGCCAATCATCAGATTGGACCTTGTTGTAGTTCATTATTTCCTTCTGGGATTTTTCCATAAGAATGCATGATTTTTTGCCCAATTCTATAAAATATACCACCCTTTCACACAATAAATTAGAATTGACGTACTTAAACCCGTGGATGACTTTGAAAACAGCTTTCTTTACATCATTTCATTACCACTTTGCCATTCATTTTCTATTTTGAACTTGAACATTGTTCAATTGCAGCCAACTGTACAGCCCATTTGAGATCCACACTGTTCTTCACAAAGCATCATGGTGGGCCACTCATCTTAATGTTAAAGGAAAAAGGTTATTTAATGGAAACATGACAGAACTTATTACTGCAGTCACACACGAGTCAAAATCGACCAAGGGAAATTTTTGCCTGTAGCTTCAAAGGATGGATGTCTTTCAAGGTGTGTTTGATTTGAGGTAAAAGAGGTGGATCAAGGAAGAAAAGTAAAAAAGATGTAAATAGGATGATATCAGGTATAAAGTGAATAATGACAAAATATACAGACTATGTAAGAAAAAAGATAGATAATTGTTGGAAAAAGTATGGCAATTATGGGTAGTTAAATATCACATTAGTTTAGAAAGGAGAGAAAAAGAAGCTTTTGCACTTTCTTTACGAAAAGAGAACTTCTACCCCCCATTTGCTTCAAACCAACATGTCCTTAGGGATATAACTACAAAAGGAGCCAGCATATGGAATTGATCAAAAAGATGTATAGTTATATAGGCAAAAATTTCTTCTTTTCATCAGAAGAACAGAATTTATCCAATTAGAGATATATACAAGTTTCTCACATCCTTTGAAGTCAGCAACAGGTCAATGTCTACGCTGGTTAAAGTGGCCCTGACCATATAAAAGATGTTCTGAAGAAAATAATGCCATTTCTTCCAATAGATCATCATACTACAATGATATGTTCCCTAACATGGTAAACACAAGATAAATTTAGCTCCACAGAAACACAAATTAGAGAAAAGCTACCTCCATTGCATCTAGCTGGGAGCGATAAAGATGAAACCCATCCATGGGAATAACCATAGCAAAATTTGGAGGTTCTACTTGATTATCCGTTGGGGAAGTTTTATGGGGCCAGTGCTTATTCACACGTTTAACTACTTCAGATGACAAAGTGGTCTTACCAGCCCCAGGCGGACCAGCTAAACCCACAATGTACCTGCAGCCATATCACTAAAATGGATTAGTAGTGCCAAATAAAAGAAGGGACTGTTGGCGACTAAACAGAAGAACATTAAAAGCTACACAATATAGACCTCTCAAAAACAGAAAAAGAAGAGAAGAAAGAGACATCAATATAAGGGATGTGTTTTGTAAAGATGATTTTATGGAAACAGTATGGGGGCTGTCATCCAGAATATGATTGGCCCCTTTCTCTCCAGTCTATATGTGGTGAGGAGATGTGAATCAGAAACACTCTAACAGTGAACCATCAATAGATGCTTGAACTTACTTAGAATATGGATCCTTTATCCTTGCTGCCACAGGGAGAAGACGTTCAGCTAGAGCATCATACAGCTCGTCAATAGATCTTGAACAGACATGCAAGATTTCAGTTTCTTGTGACAAAGAAATGTTGACAAAATGGAACTAAAATCTCAAGTCAACCTCAGAATAGTCCATGTGGACTTCCAAATTCATCGAATCAAACTGGGAGTTTTGTCATGATTTAAAATGGCAGCTTCCTATTTACCGTTTTCACATTACTGTTCTTCATTTTTTTTCCTTGAACAGTTTCTCAAAATTAGTGGTGATGCCTTTTAAAAGAGCATTTCTTTTATGTCATTTAGCAATTAAATTATAAATGAATATTATATTCATTTCTGCAGCTAATAGCGTACCAAAAGCATGGATTTTATCTCATTTTCTTGAAGTTAAAGAAACGGTTTATAGAAAGCAATTTCTAACTTTCAATTTGGCATACAGATGATTACAGAGAAATAACATTTTAAAATAATTGCATGTGAAGAGAATACTAAAATGGATGTTTATTTTCTCCATTTTTGTTGATTCCATCAATAATAACAGGGTCCATTTTGAGTTGTTCATTTATCCATGGGTTGTAGCTTTGCCACATTACCAGTGGTTTAGATATTAGGAGAAAGAAATGATGCATGCAACAATTTATCTTGAATATACATACCTTGTGAAGGGAGAAAGGAAGAACGATAGACTTCAATGTTCTAATTTCAATGTTCTAATTCAATTTCAATCCAGAAGAAAGACACTGTCATCTTATTGTTTCTTTCTTTATTTTTATTTATTTATTTATTTAGTTTAATCTAAATGAATCCCCTCCCTTTCTAGTACATAATGCAGAATTGAATGCAACCGATAAGTTTATCAATTCCGAAACTTAGTTACCCCTTCATGCCAAAAGAAGATACCTGGTCTCTAGCACAGGAGCTTCGTGGTTCAGATTACAGAAAACCTAATGAAGAAAACCACAAAAATATCAATAAATCAGCTATCAAAAATTTTCTAATATATAAGGAACAAAAATGACCTTGGTGTGCTTTTGCTTTTGCAATTGCGGCCCAGCTTGGCCAACTAAAAATTGAGTAGTTCTTCTACTACGAGAAACAGAAACGAAAATTTGATACCACTGTGCATTCCTTTGTTCTCTAGTAGCAGAAAAGCCTGCAGATAAAATCTTTTATTATCAAGGACACAATCAGAAAATGCCTGGGAGCCAACAAAAAGAAAGTTTGCAAAAAATTCACCAAACTAACCCTGCATCCCAAATTCAAACTTGGGAATCAGCTTACTAATTTTCTCCTCCAGTGAAAAATCAAACTAGAAGATACATGCGCTTAAAACTCAATGAATTTAAGTTCATATGGAAGTCAGAATCCATAAAATTGCAGAAATTTCAATTCATGGAATGTTCTAGAAGTTTTTCCCTATTCATAGATCGCCAATCAAAGTCGAGAAATCTGGGAGATCCACAAACCGAGCCTAAAACGTATCATGCGATTGGAAATATGGCTTTCATTTTTTAGTGGACGTCAGCCGAAGCACTTAATAATACATCACTCGAGAAAACCATCAAAAGCCATGAACAGTGACAACACATTCCATGAAATGCATCACGAAATACAAGTATCAGTCGTTCTAACCATACGTCCCCCGTATCACAGAAATACAGAATTTATACACAAGTGTATGTAAAGAAGGAGAAACGAGATAAGAACGCAACCAGATAACCAGAAGCGATGAAAAATAAGCATATAAATACACGGATTTTAATTCTAGAAACAGAAACACCGAGATGAATAATAAGCAGGAAAAGGTCGAGATAGTGCGTGTCGAAAATGTATACGTAAAAATGCTGCAGAAGAAGCGTTATCCATGTGAAAGCGAAAAGGCAAGCATGGGGAGAAATAAGAGGAGAATAACCTGCAGATGGAGAGCACCAATACCGTGCTGTGTGACATACCGAGGCCTCCATGTCGAACAAGGGAGAGGCTGAGTGAGAGGCAGGGAGATGGTGTCAAAGCTCAAACAGGCAACTTTTATGAGGCGCACGACATTGTAAATAGATCTCCTTAATTTACAAATTAGCCAATATGTGTGCATTATTTCATCTTTAAAGATTCATCTGAATTCATTAAAAAATTAAAAATGCCGAAGATTCTCTGATCTTCCCCACTTAAACCCAAGGTGAATATTAGGGCATTTTGTGCATTTTGAAATTTTTTACGAATTTAGACAAATCCATAATTACATAGGTATATTTATTATAGCAGTAGAATAATATAAATATTTTTTTTTTCAAACAAAGAAAATATATTTGTAATATCGATAAAATAATATAGATATGTTTACAAGTAATTCGATATTTTCCAATGTGCTTATATAAGAGTTGGGCTTCGTCTTGAAATGTAGAGCAATTTTTCACACCACGTGTCATCTTTCTGGAAATTCAGTAGAAAATATTCTTTTTAATAAAATTGGTATTTTTATTAAAAAATAGTGGGCATTAATGTAAATTAGTTTAACAGTGAAAACAAGAAAATTCATGGGTATAGTTCCAAGATTTCTAAATGTTATATTTCATAGCCCTTATTTTAAAATCATAATGATCATATTATAAATTTCATTTATTGAAACTTAATTTATAAAAAAATAGGTTGAAATTTTTTTCTTTTTTTGCCTATTTTAATATGATTTGATATCTTAACTACCTTACAACTTTATTGTATTCATTATAAACTATATTTTTAATCATTATTTTTATTTTTTTATACTAAAAATAATTTTTATTTTTATTCACTTTTGTTTCTAATTATTAATAGCTATCATATCATATCATTCCTTCTCATTTTCTTTTCTTGCATCTTTTCTTTTTATCGGCTTTTTCATATTCTTTTTTTATATCCTTTTCTTATTCTCAAATATACTCTATAAAATTTTAAAAAGTGACAGATAATAATACAACTAAAAATGTTAATAATATGGTAATTGGCCATTCAATAGGAATTTACCTAGATTTTGGATGCCTAAATTGACTGCTACCCAGGAAACAAAGGATTTGGATAAAAAGACAGTGGAAGAACTCATGGGATCACTTATGACCAATGAAGTCTTAACAAACCAAAAGGTTCCAATTACTTTACAAGCTGATTCAAAGAATAAAGAATCTTCAGAAGAAGCCTTAGCGAGCGAAAATGATGAGGATATGACAATGATAACTAGAAGATTCAAAATATGATCAAAAAGAAAAAATTTTGAATTAACTACAAGAGCAAGGAAAAGAGAAAGGAGATTCCAATATGTTATAATTGCAATAAGTCTGGGTAAATGAGATTTTACTGTCTAGAACTAGACAAAAAGCAAGGAGACAAGAAGAAAAGATATAATTCCTATTTTGATAAAAAAATATTTCTAACAACAAGAAATTTAAAAAGAAGAAGAAAGCAATGACTGTATGGGAAATGCTAGAGAATATGATGGAAGAAAGCCCAAGTGAAAAAGAAGAAGAAAATGAAGCTCAATTTAGTTCACTCAGCTCCAAAGAAAGAAATAAGGAGGAGCATTATACAGGAATAAGCTTCATAGCCATTCATTAAGATGAGATAAATTCAAAAACTAAAACTTCTGATTTAGAAGAATTATTAGATGTGCTATATTCATATTTCAAAACTTTAAAAGCTAAACACAAAGAAACAAATAGAGAACTAAAAAGAACAATCTATGAATGTTCTAAGTTAAGACAAGAAAACATTCAGCTCAAAACTAACCAAAACCTCAACATAGAACTTGAGCAAACAAAAGCAAAAAAATCATACCCTTAGAAAAATATTGACTTCTACATTATTTAAATTAAAGGTAAAGAAGAAAAGTAGAGAAAACCAAAGAGAGAAAAGTAACAATCATGGAAGAACGTTAGAACCCAAACAGAACCTAGTTTGGGTAGCAAAAACTATTACTAACATAATAAATACATCAATATCTATAGATAATAAATTAATAGCATTTAAAAAGCAATGGGTGCCAAAATATCCTGCTTCTAACTCACCTAGACCCATTTTTAAATGGGTACCAAAAATTATCACTTTATGTTATTATTACAGGGGTGCTTGAGAGTCATAAGGAGTAGTAAATGGTATATGGATAGTGGTTGCTCAAGACACATGACAAGGGAGAAGGAGCTATTCATAGAATTAAAAGTTAAAAATGGAGGAACAGTTGCCTTTTGTTGGGCCATGGGAAATCAGATGCAGCTAGGCAGGTAGGTGGATCAACTTGTTGCAAGTGAAGAGGCTGAAGTGGAGGAGGTTGTCCGGCGCGGAGTGGCACATCCAAAGCTACTCTGCGAAATCCATCCCAGCTAAAAATGGAGGTAACAAGGGGCAGACAATGACTTCATTGGCCATCAGTGGCTAGTAGAAAATGGAGAGCCAAGCAGTCTCATCGACAGCAGAGAAGCTATGGTGGCAGCGTCACCGGCAGTGAGGAAGAAGGGCACATCAACACCCTATTCTTTATCTTTCAGCGACCAAAGACAAGAATCCAGCACGACAAAAGACTATCTAGCATCAGGACGATGATAGAGACATTATGGTCAGAGCAGATCGACCATCTGGTGGTCGGACGGCACCGTCGCAATGATGATTTGTGGCTAAACCAATGGGTTTTTCAACGTTTGGCCAAATTTTTCGATGACCAGAGAAGACAATTTGGTGCATTGAAATCAACGCCGATGTCAGAATAGCAACACCGAGTTTTTGACTATAGCGGACGACAGTCCGATGGTCGGATAGTGGCGATGCAAGTGGGCAGCAACAGTTGTCCTATTCCCATTTTGTCAAAAAATGGAGGCAGTCAATTCCAAGCTTCGAGTGGCCAAAAATGGAGAAGATTGACTCGCCGGGGAGGCAATGACTGATGGTCACCGGTGGCAAGTGGTGACGGCGGACCTAAGCCAGTTCCGCTCGGTAGCTAGGAAGCTATAATGGTAGCTTGCATTTGTTGAGACCCACCAGAGCAAGAGAAGGCGACAATAATTGGCGACAGCTAGATCCCGACCTTGGTCCTGCCGAACATGATCATGGTCATCGGTATGTTATCCTGGAAGGGATAGGCCTTGATGGCATTTCCAGTTCTCTGGCCCAACCCCACCACTGGCAAAAGATGTGCGTTGGCCACCAACTCCTCTCTGTTCGCGTCCGTGTTAGCCAGCATCATGTCGGCACTGCTGGCGTCCCTCATAATGATGATCACTTTAGCAGCTTCAATGCATTAGCAAGCCGTAAATGGTAGTTCAAGTCCAGAGAGGGAGTTCGGTTCCAGCTGGGAAAGAAATACTCCAGTTCGAGTCTATATGGTTGAGACAGATGAGTTGACGCACAGCCAAGAGAAATCAGTCATTTCCTATGTAGGTGAAGAAGCTGGTGAAGATGGCGACATGCCTTGTGGTGAGGTGTCGTGCAGTTGAGGAGTCAGGAAGCATATTTGATGACGTGCCGTGCAGCTAGCCAAGGAAAACGTCTCTCACAGCCTCTCACGTGCTATGCGAAGGAGATGGCATGGCTGACGTGCTGCACAACCAAGGCAGTTCGTTCATGCGAATGCATTTTACTAGTTGGCGTGCAGCTAATGTGGCGTGGAGACAGGACGGGTAGCGGCAGCAAGCCACTTTGCAATCCTGCTGACATGCTGAGCAAATGAGGGATTAGAGTTATGAGTTGCAACCCTAATGCTACCTTTCAACTGCGCAGACAAACAAGAATAGTCATACAAAATATTTTTAAAAGCTAAAATTAATATGTGTATCAACTTTAGAGGGCAGACTTTTGAAAATATATATTGGGGAATATAAAAGGGCTATATTAGAAAAAAGAGTCCAAATTTTTGCAACTTATTCATACAAGTTAATTGCATGGTACCTATATTGGACATGCATGTAATTAATTGAATTTTCGGCAATCCACACTAGTTAGAATATTTTAATTAAATTAATTAAAATATTGGGATCGACCAATAGTGTAAATGCTAAAATGCCCCCATGTTGAAGCTGGAATTCTCAAAATACCCCCACGGGTAAAACTGGGCACATTTTCCAAGAGTTCCCAAAAGTTTCCACATGTTGAAGCTAACATCCCAAAAATGCCCTCATGTTGAAGTTGGAATTCCCAAAATACCCTCATTGGTGAAGCTGGACACATTTTCCACGAATGCCCAAAATGCCCTCATATTGAAGCTAGCATCTCAAGAATGCCCCTATGTTGTAGCTAAAATTCCCAAATTACCAAAATGGTGAAGCTGAGCCCATTTTTTATGAATTCCCCAAATAACCTCACTGGTAAAGCTGGGCACATTTTCCAGAAATGCCCAAGATGCCCCTATGTTGGAGCTGAAATTTCTAAAATACCCCCACTGGTGAAGCCAGGCATATTTTTCAAGAGTTTCCAAAAATGCCCCAATGTTAAAGTTGGCATTCCAAGAATGCCCTTATGTTGGAGTTGGAAATCCCAAAATACCCCTAATAGTGAAGCTGGGCACATTGTCCAAGAGTTCCCAAAAATGCTCCTTGTTGAAGCTGGCATCCTAAGAATGCCCTTATGTTGGAGCTGGAATTTCCAACCCCCATTGGTGAAGCTGGGCACATTTTCCAAGAGTTCCTAAAAATGTCCCCATATTGAAGCTGGCATCCCAATAATGCCCCTATGTTGAAGGTGGAATTCCTAAACTACCCCTAGAGGACCTCAAGCCTATAAATACACCTCCCTTTTCTTGAGAAAGGGGGATTGGGAGGAAGAATTCTTTTAGAGAGAGATTTTGGAGGAGGAGCTTGAGGAGTCTTCAAGAGGCAGGTGCCTCACTTGACACTGGTGGCCTTTGGCTACTAGTAATCTCTCTAGTGCCTGAGGGCACTCTTTCATGGCCCCACCATGGTACACACATAGGTCCCACCCATGTTGTGGTAATGTGGGTTCCATATGGCTAATGGAGAACAGAATAATGTTGAATTAGATATTTTAAACACATTAAAACTTGTTTAAACCCTGATTAAATCATGTAATTGCCTCATAAATCAGGAAATTAATGACATTGTCTTAAATTAACTAAGAACTATCATTAGTACTAATTACTATCATTAGTGCTAATCATGATTAGGCTTAATTAACTCAAAGTGTAATTAGACTTAATTGATGTATCTTCGATCTCTCACTATATAAACGTCAGAGATCGCCTGCTTATAGTTTTCCATGGGATATTGGAAAACACCACTCATCAACTCATTCAAAAGCCTAAGTCTAGGACCGAGTCATTGATCATGACTCGTCGAGTCATTGAGTCATGACTTACTTAGTCAAACCTTAGCAAACACCATTCATCAACTCATTCAAAAGCCTAAGTCTAGGACCGAGTCATTGATCATGACTCGTCGAGTCATTGAGTCATGACTTACTTAGTCAAACCTTAACAAACACCACTCATCAACTCATTCAAAAGCCTAAGTCTAGGACTGAGTCATTGATTATGACTCGTCGAGTCATTAAGTCATGACTTACTTAGTCAAACCTTAGCAAACACCACTCATCAACTCATTCAAAAGCCTAAGTCTAGGACCGAGTCATTGAGTCATGACTCACTCAATCAAACCTTAGCAAAGACCACTCATTGACTTATCTCAAAGCCTAAGTCTAATAGTGACTCACCGAGTCACTGAGTCATTACTCACTGAGTCAAACCTTAGCATATACCATTCATCAAAATAGTTAAACCCAGTCAACCTGGCTTACTCTTCCTAAGCTTCTCAAGGGTAATTGAGAGAGCCGAGTCAAATCTAATCATTCTGATCCCACTCTTCCTAAGCTTCTCATGGGTAATTGAGAGAGCCGAGCCAAACCCAGTTAACCTGGCCCACTCTTCCTAAGCTTCTCATGGGCAATGAGAGAAGGCTTAACCAAACCTAGGTCACTTGTTTTCTTCTCATCTCTTTTAGGTCTAAACACAATAGAGATCACCCGGTCCTGAGTCCTTCCAGGATATGCCAAGCGGGTCACAAAACACACCTACTGTCTCTATGGTTTCTTATTGTCTAAACAACAGAAATCACTCGGTCTTGATTCCACCCGGGATAAACCAATTGGATCAAAACACCCATTTTCTAAGTTGACCCAGTGTCTAGCAACCCAATCTAGAACCGTGTCATCCTATTCACCCATTGACTTGAGGCGATCTCCTAAATATCAAGTCATTGCAATGTGCTCGGCAATTCCAAAGATAGCACACATCTATTTTGAGAGAGAGTGTGTGTCTTTTAATTTTGGATTTCTAAGATGCATTGTACTTTTCCTTTTAATCAAGGATTTTCTCCATTGTGGAGATGTAATTAGGAGCTTGTGGTCTGGGACATGAACATACGATTTTTCTGATGCACACGCAAGTGTAATCAATTGAGGATGATCAATAAAAATGGAAATTGTTTGATTCAATTCAAAAATGACAAATCTTGTAACGTAGTTCCATTCTTTATTTCCTCATATTTTTGTACTTGTTACAAAAATGGTGAACCCGACTTGAAACATCCCACCCTTCATCTTTAAAGAAAAATAACACTTGTGCATCTTAGAGACTTTATCCTTCCATGAAACTGACTAAGCTCTTTAATTGCTCTTTGCGGATTTGCGGTCATTTCTATAACTTATTCTCGTTCTTCTCTCAAGATCAATCTTGATGGCAAGCTCACTTGCTTTTGAATTTCTGCTAGGCAGCGACTTCATTGTCAACACCCCACACGACTTTGACAAGAGTGTTCCCCACTGCTTCATTATGGTGCCGACTGGCTCGGCACCTGCCATCTACATGAGGGATGTGACTCTGATTTTCCCTTAGCATGGAGCTATGTCGGGAACTTCCAGAGCAGTTCCAACAGCATTGGAGGATGCCCTCCAAAAGTGACTTCTACTAACTAAACTTCCAACAACGAGGTTAAAAAGAAGCATAAGAAAAATAAGAGGCAGACGAGAAAAACTATTTTCCCTCATGCTCCTAGGATCATTGGAGATGACTTTGTCTATGATACCATCCCAAACTTCCTAAATACTGGGAGTACTTGGGTCTCTATTCCGATAAAGTAGAAGAAGGTTGTATTTGTTGACCTCACTAATGCAATCAAGGGAAGACAGACACGAGCTCCCTTCAATCCCAAACTTACTGGCCCCTTTGGAAGGAATGCTTAGAGCAAAGTTTTCAAGGGTTATGTTCAACTAGCCAATGGAACTGGAAGACAGGCGATGAAGAAAGGAAAGTCCAAGAAGAGGTCAACTCGTAGGTTAACCAATCAAGACAAGAAAGAAGAATGGAAGTTGCCATCCGAGAAGTACACTGCTGTAACGCCCCGCCCTCCTGGGTCGTTACTCCACTTTACACCATAAATCCACATGATAATACCATGTATTTTCCACCTCCAGGGTGGGTTACTTTG
>JAYJMB010072850.1:0-23603 GCA_036873735.1 Pouteria campechiana | reverse complement strand
TATATTTTTAATTATTATATTTTTATCCTTTTATCCAAAAAACATTTATTTATTTTATATCTATGTATTATCTTTTATTATATCATGCTATTTTTTCTTTTTTTCCTGTTCTCAAACATGCCTTGAAGGAAAATTTTATTATTTTTAATGATTTGTGTGCCACTTATTTGTCACAAAAACTCGATTTTTTCCTGAATATTTTTTAATATTGTTCTTATTTGTTAACTTTATTTACATGCCAACGTCACTTTCCCACCAAACCATCTTCCATTGTGCGCATATGATTGGCCGGCCGCCCCATAATGGATTCCCTTCCAAAGCAGTTAAACGGGAAGAAAATTACCATCAGCTAGATAAGGGTATGAAGTGAACATGTTAAAATAAATAAAAGGTAATACTTGAAAACATTATTAATGATAAAAACAATCAAAATTGCGTAGAAAGAACATGTTGAGTCAATGTTTGCGAAACTTAATTTTTCATTCCATGGAATCAAATCCCATTCCAAGGATCAAGCTGTGGTCAAAATGTTTCATTTGAGATTTTGGGAAATGAATTTTCAAGATATAATTCACTCATTATATATATTTATATTTTTTCTTCGCCTAAGATTCAAAATTTTTATGTAGTTTGGAGACTTGGGTGGACCACAGACAGTTAAAAAACTTTAATAGGTACGCATTGGCTCTTAAATGAGACAAATTTTATGGTTTACCTCAATATCAAGATAATATATATATTTATAAACATCGAATAAATAAACAATATAGAAGATAACAATAATGTTAAATTTTATAGATCTATCATCCAAAATCTCAAATGAAGCATTTTCATTGTAATTATGGAAAAATATTTTAGCTTGGAAAGTTTTATTTTTTTTCCGTTTTGATGAATGATTCTGTACCGTACTACATTTATTTGACTTTTTGATCGGACGGAAAGAAAATATAAAGAAAATAATAAAGACAGTGTTAATAATAAAGTAAACGATATTAGAATAGGTAGCTGCAATGATTAAACAATATATAGGTAACAACGGAAAAATAAAATCATTAATATAAAAAATAGAATTTTCATGTCCTTTTATTCCTTTCCTTTTAAATCCAGCAAATAAGTTATCATGTGATTGGCTACTCAAGTCTCTGTATCATTTGCTCAAGTCTAAGTTAGCAACGTGAATGAATTGAAGAGGCAAGTGCTGGGAGGATGATAATATCCACGTGTCGTTAAACGTTCGCTGATTTCACGGTCAATTCCAGGTCTGCGCCTGGTAAACCTGATCTCTGTCGATTAATTCCATGCGACGGCTCTGCAGTGTCACGAGTCCGACGGCGAACTGTTAAGGGAAAAAAAAATGTTCAGAGCAACAGCTTCCAGAGCTCTTTCGAAGCTGAAATCGATCCCTATTTTTTCCCCAATTCCACCGATGGGAATCCGTCGATGCTCTTCAACCCCTTTCTATTCGCATTTGGAGGTGAATTTCTCGTGTCCTTTTTTTTTTCCTTCTCTTAATAGTTAGTTAACGTTTGAAATCACACATAGAAGCCGTTTTCTGCGACCGATATTGGATTAACTCAGATTTTTTAAACAGTAGCTTAATCCCCTTGCAATAGTGCTGACACTTTTCTCGTTGTTGCCTTTTTTGGTTCCGAGTTTCGTGGGTATATTTATTTTTTGTATTGGTTTCGTTCTCATCTCATCTCATCTATTTTTGGGTGAATTTGCCAAGTTGTGCTGCTATTTCTACTCTGTCATGAATGATGCTTTATGCACAGGCACTACGAAATTGTATATTCAGCACATATTCAGTCTCCCTCAACATAGTTGTGTTATAATAACTGTCTGTGTATAAAATAGTAGCAGAAGTTTGAGGTGGTAGATCAGAATAGGAGCAGATTGCTTTTCATTGTTGTAACTAAAATGTCTACCATTTTCTGCTTTGCCTTCTTTTGTTAGAGTTCCAGGGCATGATGAATCAGGATTCTGGTTGATCATTGTGGCACAAGCAATAATCTAAGAATCACAAAAAGAGGAAATCTAGATTTTAGATTGGCTTCTTCTTCAACAATAGCGAATTTGTCTTCTCGAATTTTTATCCTTTTTTTTGGTTCAGTTTTTTATCTGGTCATTTGGATCTATTGATGGATAAGACAGAGTGATTTGGAGAAAAGAATCTTGATTGCAGAAATTGCTTAAATCAGTTATCGAGGTCACCCTTATTTTTCCTAAATCACGGGAAAGATGTTTGCTAGATTGGGGTGATTGTTCCACAATGGCTTCACTCATAATCCTTGTAATAATTTCTATTTTTCTATTCAAACATGTGTTTTCCATATGTTTTGATGAAATTGTTAAAAATATTATTTTACTAATACTTTTTGACGAATTGCAGACAGTTGGATTCATTGGGCTTGGAAACATGGGTTTCCACATGGCGAATAATCTAATTAATGCAGGATTCAAAGTTGTTGTCCAGGACATGTAAGGCACTGATGAGCTAATTGAGTTTTTCTAAAAATATAATATTTAATCCTTTATTGTGCTAGTACTGTTAATTTAGTGTTTAAACTTTTTTTAATGCTTTTTAAACCACTCCAACCATGTACCTGTTTGGCACCAATTTGTAAGTAATGCAATCCTCCTTTTCTATCAGAAAGAAAAAGAAGAAAATCACACCGTGGTTTTATTTATGCATGTGTATGGGATTACGGATAAGAATATGATGAGCTGTATATGATACTTGGATGGTTTCTAGAAATCGCAATGCCATGAAGGCGTTTTTAGATAAGGGAGTTCCCACAAAAGGCACACCTTCTGAAGTTGCAGAATCAAGTGACGTGATAATTACCATGCTGCCTTCATCCACCCATGTGAGTTTTTGGTGGTTCTTTTCTATTTTGTTGTTTCCTGTCTATTCTTTGGTATATTTGGGAATTGCTTCCCATTCTTATTGCTGACTTCACTAATTTTCATGCTTGGTTTTGTCCTTCCTGTCCCCTTAACCCCAGAGCACAGAATGTCATGCTGTTATGGTATTTTTCTCTGTGCAATTAAACCTTCACCATTCCAGGAGGAATCTTACAAGATTTTCATGTTCATGGAGTTGTTAAATGACCTTTGAATAGTGCATATGGTGGGCTTCATTATCATCATGTGTGGCTGCATTTTATTAGACCACCTAATGGTTTAATATGATTTGTTTGTAAGTTCAATTCATGCACACAGGTTTTTTGCATCTGTTGATTAGTTAAAGGTGTTGCCCACCAGCTGGCACTACCGAATTGCACCCGTTGAATTGTAGGCAGTCTGTGGTCATTTGTCATCATAATCAACTTCAATTATGACTTTGTCCTTGCTTGGAGCAGGTTTTTACACAAATGATTAATCATTATCTTAAACAGTGATTGTCTTTGCACAGTGTGTTTATGCTTGCTTAAACAACCAATTTTTTTTTCCATAATTCAGTCCACCACTGGATGGGTTATGTGGGGTTGTCCATAATGCTCTTAATGTCCAAATATACAACGAGGGCTCCAGTGTAATTTATGGAATCTGTCTTATAGTATCCAATACATGTGTAATAGCATGATGCTGGTTTCTGCTTGTCCACAAAAGAATCTGCATGAATATTGAATCTATTATTGCAGGTCCTGGATGTGTATACTGGAGCCAATGGTTTGCTTGATGCTGATAATTTTCTGAGACCATGGTTATTCATTGATTCATCCACAGTGGATCCCCAAACATCAAGAAGGCTTTCTGAGAGTATCTCTAAATGTGTCCTGAAAGAGAAAAAAGGTTTTGCTTACAATTCAAAGGTCTTATTAAACATTGCTATGATCATGACATTGGGTTGTTTTGCTTGTGTGACATGTCAAATTTTCTTGCCTTAACTTTGTAACAATTGCACGAATAAGACGAAGCCTGAACCCTTGGCTTATTTACAGATAACATGATTCCATAGCTCGTTTTTGGTCTAGGTGACATGTCACAATTTCAAAGTTTTCATTGTGAGCATAGCTGTCAGTCCAACATGGATTTGGCTTTTTCTCATGCCATAAAAACTGTGCAAAATATGACTTGTACTGAGTTAGAGGAGAAAGCCATTAAGTGCACTGGGAATTTTGAAATTCCTGTAACTAAATTTTTGTATATCAAGTTGATGGGCTGGAGTATCCTTCAAGTTCCAAGCAAACATGAGAGAAGAGGAAATGGCAGAAAATAGGCTGGCCTATTGGCTAAATTTGTTTGTACTTACCATGTGGGAAAATTTGTCTGATTTTGCTAGCATGTGATGAAAGTTCGCTTGTAGGCTGCAATTTTGAAATTAAACTATTTCATTGCGCATCAAATGACAGAAGTATGCAACTGGTTTGCTGAAGTGTTAGGTTTTCTTAAAAGTGCTGTGTTATGTCCATTGATGCCAATTGTTGCTTCATCGGGCTGGAGCAAATGATGTCTATTATTCTCAAAAATATTGTTCAACTGGGCATGCGAGTCAACCTTTTTTTCCCCGATAAAATCATCATATCCTGTTTCTTACTAAGTGTTTGGCTGATCTCAACTCCTGCATAATTGACAAATACCAGCTACAATCTTTCATGAATGATATTCTATACAGGTTTTACAGACATCCCTTTCATGTTAGATGCTCCTGTGTCTGGAGGTGTTCTTGGTGCAGAAGCTGGAACTCTTACATTTATGGTATGCACTTTCCTAATCATTTCTCTTTTGCTACATCTACGGCCAATTTCCTGCTATGTAAATAAGGCCTGACCTCTTTTTAGGGTTAGTTTATGTGAGCCAACCTGGTGGTTCACATGGATGTCTCAAACACATGCCAGATTGGTGCAGAGGTCCATGTGGACTTCACCATCCTCCCAAATATGCTTGCAATTCATTTTTCAGTGCTAATTCCTGTAATTCTTTGTTTTTAAAGCAAATATATGGTTGCATTTGTCATAATCGAATTTCTAAGTAAAAATGTGCTATTAGGTTGGCGGCTTAGAAGATGCTTATATCGCTGCAAAGCCTCTATTTCTATCAATGGGGAAACACACGATCTATTGTGGTGGAAGTGGCAATGGTGCTGTAAGTACTTATTCCAAAATCCTTAATTTGTATCAGGGTTGATTGTTCTTGGATAGTTGTATGTGATGGTGATTCCTTTGCTGTTAATGTAATATGCTAGTCAAAACAACCCGGACTCAAGGAAATCTCTGCTTCTTGTGCACTATGTAAAGAGTAGAAATCCCTTCAATGAGTTCCCCTGCCAATATGCAGAGAAGAGGTTTCGAGTAAACTCTTTTGAGTGTTTTGGATCAATATATGATTACTTCCTTGCGTTCAAATTTATTATACTCTTCTTTTGCTCTTGCCAATATGATCTCAGAATCACGGCTTTACGAAATTGTATATTGATTATTACCCTTACATCCGGAATACTTTCTTGTTTGAAGTTAACAATTTTTGTTAATATGATATCTTTTATCTAAGCCTTGTTGCCTGATTAGCTGAGATAATACTTCAGTGTTGATGACAATCTCTCTTACCTAGAACAGACACATGAAGTGGGTTTCAGTACTCGAGTTTTCTAGAGATGCAAGAACTGTCATATAACCTGAAAGTCCAAGTTTTCATGTAGGTATTGTAGCATTTCAGCTCATCATTGGAAATAAAAATCTCTCTTATGGAATGCAACCTTGTAGTACACTGATATGCAACATTAAAATTGTACTGACCTTCTTGTATGCTCATAACATGTGTATTTAGGCAGCAAAGATTTGCAATAATTTGGCTATGGCTGTAAGCATGCTCGGGGTTTCAGAAGCCTTTGCTCTTGGTCAATCTCTAGGAATTACAGCTAGCACACTGACAAATATATTTAATTCTTCTTCAGCCCGCTGCTGGAGTAGGTATTGCATCCTTCTCTTCTACTCTTCTAAAAATAGATTAAAAAACAAGTGCAGACTGTTTCCTGGATTTGCAGTGCAAAGCAGTGATGCTACTTGTCATTTGAAGAATTTTTATATCAAGAACATGATTATTTTCAGATGAACAAAATGCAAAGATCCCTTCAGTTGAATCAGTGTTGATTTTTTCTGTTCGGAAATGGAAAATGCAATTTCAGCAAGTGGAAGTAGTTGGCTCTGCTTAGGAGTTGTAAGTTAGTTTGTTGAAGGCTTGAAGGATATGCAAGAGCAAGGGGGTGGCTAGAAAGAAAAACTTTATCAGAAACAATATTTAGAAATGCCGGCCAACAATGCACATGGTCCAAGATGGCGGGGATGGTCTAATGTGATTTATGTGGCTGATCCCAGTTAGTATTGAGAAATAGCTTATGATGATAACTCTCTCTCTCTCTCTATTTTTGATGGATCAGCAAGTAGAGTGGTGATTCTAAATGTTTTCTGATTTTCTAAACACTGCAGTGACACTTACAACCCAGTTCCAGGAGTGATGGGTGGGGTGCCTTCTTCAAGGAATTATGATGGTGGCTTTTCATCTAAGCTGATGGTATGGGATTCAGCTTTTTTGCTGCTTTGTTTGTGAGGCTGGTGATGGGTCAGGATTAGGACTTGCATATTCAAGTTTTTCTATAGGCCTGACACCAAAACCTAGCCCGGTTAGTACAATATTTTGTCCCAGTCCATTGCCCTGCTTGTCGATTTATGCCTGGATGTTCAATTGAATTTGAATTGGTTTGGCTTGAAATTGAATTGGAATGGTTAGATTCAATACCCAGGAACAGCTAACTCGCAGGTTGCAATTACCAAACATTGGAAACATTACTAAAATGAATAGCATTGGCCACAGGGTTTGGTTCTTTTAAGAATTGCAATGTTGCCACTCCTGATTGATAGAATGATTTCCAATGAACTCAGTCCATGGTTATTTTCACATGATACAGGCTAAAGACCTGGAACTGGCAGCAGCATCAGCTAAAGAGGTTGGTTTCAGATGTCCAGTTACTTCTCAAGCGCGAGAGATGTGAGTCCTCTTGTTCTCTCATTTTAATAGTCTTAAAACAAATGCTATGATCTCAGTGACATTGTCTGAAACTCAATATGCAATCAAGATGGGATCATTCAGTCCAATGCTTATTGTGTCCATCTCCAGTGTGTTGCTCTTCATGACTGCTACTAGCATCCTCTGAATAGACAATTTTCACTTGTTGGATGCTTTAGTTATCAGGAAACATAAAGGTGTTGTCAAGCATGGGACATGGAAAATTGCCTGTTTGCCATATGTTGATACGGCAGCATGTGTATGCATCTAAAGACTTGCTGGTTGGAACATCCTAAACACTGATGGTGACTCGTGTTCGGTTGCGATCAGCTGAATGTTTAGGATGTTCTACCCTGGAAGACTTTCAAGCATATGCCTTATCTGCCGTGGTGCTTTTCAGTTAACCATTCACGTGCATGAAATGAATTCATGTCAATGCATTTTCTGTGCCTTTAAACTTCATGTGGCAATTGACAACAAACCATAAGCTTGGGGAACACATGGATGACTTAACGCTAGCAATGCACCAATCATGGGACAAGACAAAAGATTGCAGGAAACATCCTCTAGCTAATCTTAGAGTGCACCAATCATGGGAATAGACAAAAGAATGCACCAATCTTAGGGTTTGATCTACAAACATCCTCTAGCTAATACCGCGAAAAGTGTCCAAAATGTCCCCCAAAAGGCTCAGTTTTGAGCCTCTGACTCTCTGAATTGCTGGGAAAACTCATGTTGCTAACGCAAAACCCAGACGACAACACTAAGCTGTCTCTCTGTTGAGCATTGCATCATACAATTTCTGCCAAGTTGGTAGTCTTCATGGATGAGATCCTTAAGGTTTCATGAAATTATTGGGTGCAGATATACGAATCTATGCGAAGAAGGGCATGAACTGAAGGACTTCTCCTGCGTCTTTCGCCATCATTACAAGGGCAAGGATGAGGTGTAGCCTGGATGGTGGATGCTTATGGGACAAAAGCTGGTGGATCGAACTTCAATTCACCATTTGTTCAACTGCTGTGGCCAAAATGTTCCCTTCCAAAATATGCAACTGTAACCACTCGACGTAGGACCAAGTCCAGAGCCTGCCCCGTCCCTTGGGCTGTTGGGTATAGACATTGGCATCCACGTGGTGATTGTCATTTGAACCACCGCTTAGATTTCTTGAATAATCAGCATCGTCGACTGTGAAATTGACTGAAATCATTTTTTTGTATTTTCGAGAATTGACATTTAACGAGCAGAAGCCAGTGCCAATTCAGGTAGGATCATCAAGGGAAAAAGGGTCCAGTTCTTCGGCATTCATGCCGATTTCAAATAATCAAATGTAGGATTTTTCAATGGATGGCATCTTTGAGGTTTGTATGGGGCAGCTCAGCAGCTCATGATTCAATCTGGGTCCAATATTGGTCCAGCTCATGGATAGCATTTTTGGGTTGGGTATAAGTGAGTGCGTGGTATGATAGATGTGTAATGTAGAAAAGATAAAATAGATGAATAGTGTAGGAGGGTATCTATTTGAAACGGTAAAAAAATGATTAAAAAGAAAAGTATAACTTATTAAAAAGTAAAAACTATAAAGGTAAATGATTGAAAAGACGGATAATGGCTGAGAAGAAAGGGATGAAGGGTATTGTGATAGGTACTCTAAATTGAGTAAGATTTAAGGGTGTGTTTGGTTGAGTATAAAGGATAAGTAATGTAATGAAAAATATTCTAAAAATAAAATTATAAAAATAACATGACGAGTAAAGTGTAATAGGATTATGTATTTGAAAAGATAGAGGAATAATTGAAAAGCTGGGTAAATAATTTAAAAGTAGAAAATACGTAAAGATAAATGATTAAAAAAATAGGTATAATAATTTAAAATTAAAAATAATGGTAGAAAAGGAATGAATGTAGACTATGGCGAGGGCACATTTGATTAGGCTTATTTTTAGGGTTTATGGCTCATTTTAAGTTGTTGCTCAAAATAAACTACTTTTGAAAGGGAGCTTATAAGTTCATTTTCGTAGATAAGCTCTGAACAGCGAATGTGGTGCTTAATTTTTACTTTTCTGGAACCATCCAAACAAATATTGCGCAATTCTCTTAAAAGATGTTGACTCTGTTAAAATTAGTTTCCCTTTCTTTTCATCGCAACTTTGGATTGTGCCCACTCGATCTTGATGGCCAACGGGCTAGAGGATGAGAATTGGAGATGTGGGTAGATGAAAGTCCTTGAATTTATCTACAAATAATAATTTAAATAATAATGGAAAAAAGTTGTTACGATAAGTATATGTGATATCATAATTGGTGAACGAAATTTTTTCTGAAATATTTTAGAAGAAAACTTTCCTGCAATTATCCAATTACGTCCTTAGCTTCGATGAACAATCATCCACGACATTGACATTACGTATGGGGTGTGACCATCGTTTGGATTGGCACGTGACGGTCCAGATCCCGCCACGTGTTCGTGTATTTCAATCAAGGACAAACAAAACCTTCCAGATATCACCAGGAATTGTGGCTATGACTATTTTTATTTTTGTTTTTGTTTTTATGAGGCTCCCCTTTGCTTCTATTGGATAGGAGGAGGGGGATAATGGTCACTGCCATATCAAGATTTATCCATACACAAGGCGCCACGTGTCAAACAGCAAATCAAGCCTCACCTGCATATGCTGAAGCAGGTGGGAGCAGAGTAGTAGTAGGCAGAGAGAGAGAGAGCAGTGGGGAAGAATGGCAGCGTCGGTGATGATGTCATCTTTGTCGTTGAAGCCTTCTCCTTTCCTTGAAAAACCATCCTTCGCCGTTAAAAGCCTCCCTCCTCTTCCCAGTCGCGCCTCTGTATTAAGAGTCCTGGCCAGTGCCAAGAAGAAGCTCAAGACCGACCTACCTTACGGTGAGTACATCTCACACAACATCATCTCAACCATTCAAAATTACTTAGAATATGAAAAAGTAGAGAAAATGAAGAAAATGATTGTATTAAAAATAAAATAAAGCGGATATGTTTTTTGAATGAAACGTAAGGAGTAATGATTGAAAATATATGTAATAATGAAAAAAAAGTAAAATTATGAGGGTATTAAACACCATATCAATTATCAATTACCAAACGCACCTCTGTTTACAAGTTGGGAAAAGACACGGAAAAGAAAATGAAAAAAAAAAGAGAGTAGAATATGAAAAAGTGTGGAAGAAAAAGGAATTATGCAGTAAGATATGTAGTAATGGTTAAAAATAAAGTAAATAAAGATAAAATATACAAATTATTTTGATGGAAAGATGAGATAATGATTGAAAATGTAAATGGTAATGAAGAAAACATCAAGTTGTGGTAGTTAAATGTCTATCATTTTAAATGGCTGAAAAAAAAGGAGGAGAAGAGATTTTTGCTTTATTTCCTAATTACCAAATGCAAGTGGTCAGGTTTGGTTAGCCATATGAGTGTATCATACTCATTCTTTGCTTCTTCTTTTCCTTTTACTTGCATCTTATTTTGATTATCTTTAAAATCATTGAATATTTGCAGGGATTAATGGTGGTATGAGCCTAAGGGATGGCCTGGATGCATCAGGAAGGAAAGGAAAGGTTTAAATCTTCTCCTTCTCCGCATGCATACGTATAGACACTATAGACATTTTGCTTACATTTTTACTTCCTGTGTGGACTCAGGGAAAGGGTGTTTATCAATTCGTAGACAAATATGGTGCCAATGTGGATGGTTACAGGTTAGAAAACAGTTATTTTCTTCCACATAGTCTAGTCAATTAGCACTATTTATCTGATTTTGCTCTCATTGATATTTGTACTAGAGAATTTCCTCTTAAGCCTAAGCTCACTCCCAGTGCCTTTTGAGGTTCTTTTGGCTTCAACATTAGAAATTTCACAATGATTAGCCCAGTCAAAATCTGTTTATTAGGTATGCTTCAAAATGAGGTCCCATATGGATGGAGATTGGTGTTTGGCCTAACTAGTCTTAAGAATTTGATTCAACTCAGCCATAGCCATTTTGCCTAATGTCGGGGCTTATCATGATATTTGCATGACCAAATTATTAAATTTTGAGTTATCCTAAAATCAACTATGGTTTTAATCTGTGATTTTGTGTCATTATGATATTTGGCATGATGAAACACACTGGAAAGATATTTGGTGGTTTGGAGACCCACTCATCTTTCCTGATTCTGAGTGAGAACTCAGAGATGCCAGTGCTGAATCAGCCCAACTTGTGCAAGTTAAGGGCAAGTTGAGATGTATCGAATCTTACAGAATCTGAGATGAATAAATCAGATCAGAACAGTCAGTATCTTAAATTAATAAGGAACAGAGTCGCACTGTCATGGTATGAATTTAATGAATACTCTCTGCCTTTTATTAAACAAAACAAACCCCACTTAATATGCTGTTATTTGGTTCTGGTTGATGCCGACATTTTGTGTTACTTATGCAGCCCAATCTATGACACCAAGGACTGGTCTCCAACTGGTGATGTCTATGCTGGAGGTAAGATATTAGCTTCTTCTTCTTCTTCTTCTTCTTCTTCTTCTTTTTGAGTGTAAGATCTAAGTTAGATGGATAACTCATTCATTTTTCTACAAGTTACTTTGGATCATGTAGTTGCATGCCTTCAGCATATACGACATTTAAGGCTGATGAAAATCATCAATTAGTGAGCA
The DNA here is from genome assembly GCA_036873735.1 of Pouteria campechiana. Taxonomy (NCBI): domain Eukaryota; kingdom Viridiplantae; phylum Streptophyta; class Magnoliopsida; order Ericales; family Sapotaceae; genus Pouteria; species Pouteria campechiana. Next base: position 11,919 of record JAYJMB010072850.1, on the reverse strand, counting down.
CTTACCTTTCAAAAGTCGTCATCATCATCACCATAAGATGTCTCCCAACCAAGTGGGGTTGGTGCCATTCTTGTTGATCTTGGGTTATGTCCTTAATAAGCCAAAGCATTTTTGTGTATTTCATAATACTTCTAATCATATTCTTTTCAATCTTCCTTTAGTTCCCTCAAGACTTCTGCTTTGATAAATTCATTACTCGTGGGGTTACTGTCTCTGTTTCTCATGATCAGACTACCAAAGTTTAATTTCTCTCGATTTATTTCTTATTGACTCTGCATTTAGATTATCCCAAATTACTTCATATCTTGAATTGGCACCCATAGGAATGCCTAAAAATGGATCACTAGGTAAAAAAGATCACAAGGTAAATGATGAATGCCCAAGAGGCATGGCTTGTCATTGTGGTGGCAAGTACCTGAAATTGTAGAAACCATGATGGAGATTTTATTAATGAATTACCTACTGTAGTATATTTTATGTATAGCCAATCCTATGCCTTATCTAGATTAAGAAGCATATGTTGTTGGAGCCTTATCCCAATCCTTACCATGATGCTGGTTATGTCAAAATGATTCTGATGATGTAAATATTATAGTATTACATAAATTCATATGCCACCCATTATTGCTACCTATATATTGAAGCCCACATTGATCTTTGAAACTCTGGTTGTGATCTGTGTGAAATCATTCATTCAATCACCCCTTTGTCCGAAGCAGAACAGTTTCAATGGGGCTTTGCTACTTCAAGGCTTGTTCGCAATCAACCTGATGGTCAACATGATATGATCAATGGATTTATTTTGCCAAAGGGCAGAAACTCACTACTCCCAAGTGCACAACATTTGGATGTTTGAAGCTCCCATGCAGAGTGCATATGGATGCCAGCATGGAACATTGCAGAATGATAATCGAGAGTTTCCTTGATCACCTACAATGCTTGATCTCATTTTTGATCTTCTGCTATTATGTCTAGAGCAGAAAATGCTTATAAATTTTGGTCCAAGAGCAGAAGACTTCCTTTCATCACCGAATGTAGATTACTTCTGAGCTTACTATCTCCTCATATATATAGGCTAACCGTATCAAAAATCGAAACATTATATTACCTCATATATTCACCATAGTTCTGTAAGTATCAAGAAGTGCATGATCATGTTAATCTGTTCACTGCAACTCTTCCCAGAGATCTTGTTGCTGTAATGGTTAATGGATGATGGATTTTATTTTATTTTATTTTATTTATTTATTGGTGAAATGCAGGAACGACTGGGCTGCTGATATGGGCTGTGACCCTTGGAGGTATTCTTCTAGGGGGTGCACTCCTCGTGTACAACACCAGTGCTTTGTCTCAGTAGAAGATCTATTCATATTATGACCTCTTGCTTTCAAGACTGTCTAATACTGTCTCATACTCCCTGTAGTCTTTGCACTTTCATGTGAATTTAAGTCATGTTTATCCTAATATTCTGACACTTTCATGTGAATTTCAGTCATGTTTATCCTAATATTCTGACACTATGTTGTGCATTTGGTCCATAATCCATGGTGTTGCAGTTTTCAGCCTTACTTTTTATGCGTTGCATATTTCCAATCCAATCCAATTTGGATTCATCAAGGGTGCAACTTGAGTCAGGTTAGGGCAGGTTGGAGTCAACCGTAACCTTACTCTTTGAAATTTCAACTAATTCTATTTCTAAACATCAATAGTTACCCTAACCTTATTAGTAAAATTTTGGATTGAATTCAGATTGATAATTCAAGTAATTTAGAATTTTTACCTTAAATTAATTTAAAAAAAGATTAAAATTAGCTTATCTAACAAGCATATTATAATAAATGCAATGATATAACATATACTTCAAAAAGAGCATAGACTTGCAATTCTTAAATTTATAGTGCTTATATTCAACAAAACTACACCTCTAATAGGCCAGAGATAAGAAAGTCGAAGGATGAAGGGAAAGATACTGTGTACAGAAGGGTTAGGCATTGTCAGCATTAGGTAGAAGGGAAAGGAATTTAAAAAATTAGTAATAGAAAGTTGAAAGAAAGCGTTGAGAAATGGAAAAGTCCTGTTGATTTATTTGCTTAGCCATCAGTCTTAACCCAGCTCACTTGACAAATTGGATTGAGTTCTCCAACCCAGTTTTTTATTTACACAACCCTAACCCTACCAAAATTAGGTTAGGTTAATCAGCTTTGGAATTGAATCCAGCCTTAGCTGCAACCCTAATTTGGAACCACTTGACTAGCATGGGTGATGAAGGAGAATCCTAAACTATGCCAATCCTCCCCCCCAAAGTCCCAGACTTTCAGTTGCTTTTTAATTGAATTTTTTGGAGAATGCAGCCTCCAACCTTATAAGAAATGCCAAAAGTCGGTGGCTCCATTGCCGGAACGGATTTGGCATTTCTTGGAAGTGGGATTTCCTACGAAACCTTTTGCTGCCAAATGACACCTTAAGAGCAAACATGTCCAAAACTGCTGATGCTGTTGCTTGTAATAAAAATATCTTAACTTTTCAAAGGCCGAATTTGATATGCTTCTACCGAAATATGTGCAAGGAAGTGCTCGAGCGTTACAAGGATTGGATGATGTGGAGCTGGGAGGAAGGCTTGAGTGGCACATCGCTTTCAATTCCTCCTGGAAAGCATTACCAAAAATCCCATATGCAAACAATCCAAACACACACATCTAGGCGGCGGGAATTGTGTTAGCATCAACCTAAACCCGCCCAACTCGGCCCCATTTTGTTTTATGAGGTTGATTGAGATTTTTTTTTTTAAAGTTAGGGTTCAATCGGACCTAATTTTAAAATAGGTTTGGATTGGTTTGAGGCCCTACACCCAAATTTCAACCTGATTTATGTAATATTATGTAAATATATCTTTATTTATTTTCCTCCGCTTTTTTAGATTTCATTTTTTCTTCCTTCCCAATGATTTACACCCCTAGTTGACCCAGCTTTGTTAGAACTTTCAAGTCCTATGCCAAAAAGGTGCCCAACTCCCGAGGGTAACACAAATTCAGGCTATGCTGCAACCCAAAGAGGCATATACCAAAAGAGGAAAATGCATCCAACTCGTTTTCTTTTTCTTGCAGTGGATATGAAGCATGCACCAAATGCAAGGTTTCAATGGATAATACACATCACAGCAAACAAGCTATACTTAATTGAAATTCATGGACCAAAATGAATGTGATTAGTTTCCTCAATTGGAATTCATGGAATCAAACAAATGTGATTACAGATAAAATCTTGAAGTCATGAACATGGCACAGTCATGGCTACACAAAATCACCAAAACAAGAAAAAAATCTTATTACATGGCTTTGGATACAGAATTTCTGACACCCACCTGTCAAATTCCAAACTAATTAACTAAACAAAACAAATAAGATTACAGAATCAACAAAAAGCACCAGACCGTTCCATTCTACAAAAGTCTGATGATATCGGTGCTAATAGGGTAACCATGTCCCCGTCCATCCAAGCTCAAATTCTTTGTAATTAGATATTACAAAAAAAAATAGTCTAGATTACTGTCTGCATCTTCCTGACATTTCATAAACAGTGTCAATTCACCAGCCAAACATGTCAACCACAAACTCTGAACCATTGCTCCCATTGTGAAAGGCAAGCACCCAAAATATCACATGAATGGATGATCGAAGATTATTGAACCATTCAGTGCAGTGATGGTTGAATTAATGGTTAGACAAGTGGTCAACACTCCCAAATCAATGAAGCGATATCTGATGGATACCATCCTCCTCCCAGTGTGATATTTGGGCTATGCTCACCACACAGAGGAACCCATAAAGTTCAAAGAGGGCGAGTTGACATCAGGTAAGAAATGGCAGGAAGATGCATAATAGCACAGCCATGAATGAGCCACATGAAGATAATTCCAATGTGTTCTCGGACTTAACGCCCTTTAAGATGGACCTGCTGTGAGAATTCAGAGGCTCCAATGGCATCTTCAGTAGTTGCCACTGCTGTGGATTCTCTCATGTGAGGACCCAGTGCGGTATTCTTCTAATGTTGATGGATTCAAGGATAATGAAGGCTCCTCTACTTCACCAATTGATGGAAGGGGAAGAAGAGCATTGTTTGCATTCACAGCTCTTGAAAGAGACTCGTCACTGCCACTCCTCATATGAGCTTCATGAAGCTGCAACACATACTCCAAGTGCCACAGCACTTCACCCATGGTCGGCCGGTTCTTCCCCTCGTCAGCCAGGCATTTCTCAGCAATCTCACCAAATTTTTTCAGTGATTCTCCTGAGTACTTCCCTTCAAGCTTGGGGTCTGCAATGGCATCAAGTGATCCCTTACGCTGCCACAGCACTGCCCAATCCGCAAGGTTGATCTGATCCCTTGGCAATGTGGGGTTTATAACAGGCCGTGCACACACAACTTCAAACAGTACAACGCCAAAGGAATAGACATCTGACTTGTCAGTGAGTTGTTGCCGCCGGAAGTACTCTGGATCAAGGTACCCAAAGCTTCCCTTGACTGCAGTGCTGACATGGGTTCGATCAAATGAAGGACCTGTCTTTGACAACCCAAAATCCGCTACCTTAGCAACAAAGTTCTCATTCAATAGGATGTTGGTGGTCTTAACATCTCTGTGGATTATGCCTCTCTCTGCACCTGTGTGAAGATAGTGAAGCCCACGAGCAGCACCAATGCACACATCCAGCCGTTGCTTCCATGACAGAGGTGGTAGATCACTTCCAAAAAGATGGCTCCTGAGAGTCCCATTTGCCATGTACTCATAGACCAATATCATCTCGTTCTGTTCTTCACAGTACCCAATCATTGACACTAGATGCCGGTGCCTGAGCTTTGATAACATTTCAATCTCTGTTTCAAATTCAGCCAGACCTTGTTCTGACTGGGGGTGTGCCCGCTTGATGGCAACCAAAGTACCATCTTCAATCTCACCTTTGTAGACCTTGCCAAAACCACCAGTCCCAATCACTAGAGATTCATCAAAGTTCTTTGTCGCAGCCCTGATTTCCACCACTGTAAACTGCCTGCCTACCCTGTTTGTAGCCAGTAAGCCATTCGCCATTGATGGGAACTTCGATGCCCGGGCATCATTTGTGCTCCTGAAAGTTCCATGAAGGACCAGAGGACGCCATCCAGGAGACTCAGTTTTGACCAGATCTGACGTCTTCTTCCGCCTGCAGAAACAGAACAGTAAAGCACACAATGCTGAGAGAACAGCTACCGAAGCCACACCTGCAATGATGCCCACCAACAGAACCCGCTTTGAACTTTTGCTCCGGGTGCTTTCCCTGCCTGCATTGAAGTTCAGCGTATGTGCAAGATTCCCATATCGGCTAAGCTTGAGAATCTCCAAACCATTCAAGATAGCATCAGTACCGGAAGCACCAGCTGAGGTATCAGGTCCCAGCTGGACCCAGAGAGTACTTATATGCGACGGCACCACAACAACATAGTCCTGATGATAGGCTTTGTCTTTCCCTCCAGCCAGCAAAAACAAATCAAAATTCTCAGCTGCCGTCTGGTTATTGATGTAGATCTTGAAAATCCGCTGGCTAGCCTTGTCATACACCAGCTCACAGAAGTGAAGCCGGACCAGGTAGTCAAAATTAGGGTCCACATTAAATTTCCATGACATGTTGAATCTCTTGTCCATGACCTGGGCATTTGACATTGTTTTCGCATCTTTATAGACAGAAAGAGGTGCAACCAAAACATCATTCGAAAAAGCATAGCTGATATTTGAAGAGTTTGAGATAGCAGATGAAGTATCCTTAGCAAACATATATGTATCATCAGCTTCCCATCTCCTCCGAAGGCCTCCATCCTTGCCTGGTTCAATAGCACCTCCTCCCACATTCAACCTATACATGGTTTCAATCCCCTTACCAACCAAAGAAATGTTTGCACCATCTGTGGCAACTCCATTAACAGAGTCCAAAAAATATTCTCCAATAACCTGGACAATCTCAATGGCATTGACAAAAGCAAATGATCTAGCAGCAGGGGTGAACTTGATTAAGATCTCACCTGTATCAGCAGTTAGGAAGTACTCCATCATCAATGAGGAGATGGTGAGATTACTCCCCAAAGAAACCATGTACGAATTCTTCCATGAGATCTCATTGACAACATTGAACTTTGAAACTAGTGCCAGATTGTTTGCCGACACATCGAATGCAGATTCATTCACATTGAGATTGCCATTGAAGTTGAATGGATAGAAATGAAGCCGAATGAAGTAGCTTCCAGAGGCAACTTTGAAGGTGTAATTGGAGGATGCAGTGAAAATCTGGGCAGTCTTATACAAACTCCCGTAGATTGTATTTCCAACATTGGTAGTAGTTGATGCAGCAGAACCCACAGAACTAAGAGTCATATTAGTGATGTTGGCGTTTAGATCGCCAACCCATCTTCGGCCATCAACAGTCAAGCTGGTATTCGCACCACAATCTATCAAAAACGGATTGACTTGAGCTTTTCCAATGCCCATAAGCATGTAAATGAAAACAATACAGATCAGTCCAAAAACCTCCATTTTCCAGACCCTCCGAGGGGCTGGTCTTCGCTTCAGTGACTAAAAATACCCACCAAGATAAGTAAAAAATTTCTTCAAAGATGGGTGAATTACAAAAACCAGGCGGTGTTTGACCTCCTATGATTTTAAAACCATCCAATCCTTACCGTCAAAATTCCCAAAACGTTGATAAATCACAGCAAAACAAATTGGGAAAGTTCGGCAGACGATCGAAAGCACTGCAGCGCCAAACCATAAGAATCTCGCAAGACGAGAAATTGTCGAAAAATCCGTTGGCTTTCCCCCAAAGTCTTAAAAGAATTTCAACCCAAGTTTACAGAAGTCCTTAAAGAGCATCAGAACCCCAAAACATCAAGAAATCAAAAAGAAAACAACAAAAATTTATTTCAGAATCTTCTGATTTGCAAAAAGACACAAACCAAAACTCACCCAAAAGAAATCCTACGAACACCAGAAACTCATCATCAAAATCACCCTGGAATTTTCTCTGCTCAGTTTCCCAACATCAAGAACTGAAGAAAATCCAACAACCAGCACACCCACTAAATTCTACCCAACAAGGACTAACAAGATCTCCTATACAAAAATCTTGAAAACCCAGCTGGAAAAGCAAAGATCTCTGGGCAAAAGATTACATTTTTCGCCCCCTCCCTTACAAGAAACGAAGCAAATCGGAAGCTAGAGAAATATCGGGAACGATGGATGCGTTTTTTCAGTCTTCCTAGTTACGCAAGAGCTCATGGAAAATGCAAGGACGGGCTTCACTCCTTTTACCAAATACAAAAAGTACAGCTCTGCGCAAAACGCCTTTGAGAGACAAAACACAGGTTTTCCAACACGCGGCCAGCACGTGCCAGTAACACGTGTGTTCGAACCCGACTATCATGTTTGCTGACTGACAATTACTAAAATGGTGGTACTTGATCACGGCAATGCAGATGGGATCAAATCAAAGAATCCGGACCATTCAATTAAAGAGAGGTTTAAGTCATCAATGCATTGATCTCACTTACTAATTATATGAAACCTAATATTCACCACTTGCATCGTTGGTCATTAGGTCATGGCAAACTTGAAAACTGTGCTAAACTCTCAACGAAGTTCGTACGTTTAGTCGACTTGATTACCAAAAACCGAGTGAAATTTATGTCATGTCTCTTTACCACCCGCTCCTTTTTCCTATTACTCCAAGGGAGCATCCATAATCATACTTCTTCAAAATCCCAGCCGCAGCATTGAAGAAATGCTTCCCCGTATCGAAAATCCTAACCGTTTATTTACTCAAACATTTTCTACTGAACTGTAAGTCAGCAGTCATATCTTCACAACCATTCACGTAGTTAATATCAGCCGATGATCTCTTTCTCTCGTTGGCTTATTTCCTAATTATTGACTTGTAATTAGATCATAAAATTCTAAAATCATCTTTAATAATATATTTTTACTAATGAACGGCACAGATCTAACTTGGGTTGAGTTTAGAACCCTTGGGTTGATTCCCCGCCAGTGTTTTACTCGCTCGAGTATGACGACTGTGTCTGCATACGCGGTTGTTGGGCCCGGGGAACGGTGGGCGTATTGGTTAGGAGGAGGAACGATGCTCTGGCAGTGAATGATGCTCGATACGCGGGGGCGATAATTGCGGATGTCCGATAGTGGCTCGGCTAGAACAGGCTAATGTATTTTTGAAAATTTTATTGGTCCAATACAGCTGGCCTCGGATCCGCTCCAAATTATTCAAATATTCTTCCTTATTACAGGTATCCAATAAATGGTCGTAAAGTCTTATATTTTGGAAGCTTGTACTGTAGGATTTGTTGGCTTAGATCCATGATTGGAAAGCATTTATCTCACTCACGTGCTATTTCTTCTAGGAAATGTCTGGATGTCTGCGTATCATCCAGCAGCTCACCGCCGGAGTATCCTTTTCTGCCATTATCTGGGGTGGCCACATGCTCTTGTCCGGAGGGAAATCAACAACACAATTATTATAAGGATTTTGTTCATACAGAAAATGACCCTGCCTTTCTTTTTTCTTATTTTCATTATACCCAGTATTATATTTTTACAAATTAGACCTTCGAAAGTTTATGATATTATAAATTAACACGATATCTTTTGAAGTTGTAGTTTAAGCACTATAGCTTTGAGATATTATAGTTTAAAATCTGGAAATTTTGAAAGTGGTATATGTTGAAAATTTCATATTGCACTTTAAACCTTATAAATTAGGATAAATTTCTCATATGCATAGTTTTTAGATAAGCTTTTTTTTCTATATAAATTAACATATTTTACCAATAATTTTAGATACATATACATTTTTGTCAAAAATAACAAATATACCTATACTAAATTAGGTATTATTCCATTTCAAATATTCCCAAAATATCATTGAAATATTTTTAAAAAAAGTGAAAACGACAAGAAGCATGATAAATGAATAACACCTTTATTAGTCAGCAGCGACGTGTCTTTTAGAGAAATGATCAGGAGAAGCGTAGAGAAACATGAATGAATAACGCATATATTTTGGTGGATTTGAAACAAGTTTCTAAAATCTGTAAATATATTTGTATTTTTAATAAAATATAGATATACCTAAGTTTATCGATAAGGTATGGTGGTATATTTGAAAAAATCCTTTTAAATTTTATAAGATTTCAACTACAATATCAAAAAGTAATTATACTATTCTATAATATTATAGACAGAAAGGGTGTAATTGAAAAAAAAAACTCGGAAATACACTATTCTAGACAAGGTGCATGAGAGGCTCTTGAAAGCATTTGTGGCACGCATGTAAGTATATCTGGACCTGCCAAGGTGTCGGCATCGTTGAAGATCGACAAGTAAATCCTAACCATCTCGATGATGGCTATCAATTGGATGGTTGGGATTAATTTTCTTCAAGATCAAGCATTTATTTCTTACTGTCAGATTTTTTTTATTTTTTATTTTTTATAATAAGCTCCCCCAATTGTGGGTGTGTGGGGTTTCCGTACGGCATGCCATGTGTGGGGCGCAGGACTTCACGCCAGGTGCAGGTGCATGTACTTCAAAGGACGAAGAACACAGGAATTTCTGTCCGACCGTCCGACAGTCACCAGCTCTCCAAACGTCATCCTGACCGTTCATCAGGAGCAGGTGGATATTGCAACAATTCTTCGGCGGGTGTACCGAAATCTTTTCTCCGGAAACCAGTGCATCCGTTCACGTATACAAATGCCGAAAGAAATGAACTAGATGTGCCAATTTTCTAAATCCTTAAGATCCGTTCCGTTCGTCCGTTGGGCCCATTGTTTAGATACCAGTTGATACAATTTTGTAGTACATCCAATTAATTTGCATTGATAGAGAATAACGGATTACTTACGAATCAGATAAGTCGGAACATTATCTACGTTGTACGTGGTGCACGTAACTGGCGAAATCGTAAGTCGCAACATAATAAGATTCGTACAGCCTTAGACCGATCCTTATCCATCTGCTCTTTCCACGTGCATCGCACAGCCCGCGTAACCATGTATTAAAAACCAAAATGCCCGGCCGGTGCATTGGCATCTCCACCAGCGCAGAAGCGACTTGCATCACACGTGGCACATATCAATGATCAGAACCGTTCATCATACAAATCTCATGATTTTAAAAATGATGACATAAAATCGTGACGGTTTTAAGTGAAAATGTTTCACGGTTATTCACCTGAGAAACCTTTTTGCTTGGACACGGAAATTCTTGGTAGAATTTGCTGGAGGAGTCTGAAATCTTACTTTTGCGCCACACGTGGCAGGACATGAGTAGTATTTTTGGGCGAGGTCGTCCGAATATAGATTGCGATGCCCGTGTAATAAAAAAGGATCAAGGGCGTTCCAACTGCCGGCGGGCTTGAAGCATTCGAAGGCTCTGCAGGCAGCGGCTAACCTGAATTGACAAAACTACCCCCGTCGGCATTTGTGGAGATTGACCGAGATGACGAAGCTGCCCCAACGGTTTACCCTAAGGGCGCCACCTGGGAATGCGAAAAGGATTGTTGTAAAAGGACATCAAAGAAAAGAACAAAAAAGGAAGAAGAGCAGAAATTAATGAAAAAATCATAAAAAAATGATGTAACATAATAGAAGATAATGATTCAAAATAAAGTTAATAAAAATAGAATAGATAGATATTTTATAAAAATGATATAAAATAATAACAAAAAATATAAATAATTAAAAAATAAAGTTATTAGATAGTTAAAATATCAAATCACATAAAAAATTATGTAAAATTCAATAAATTTCCACCCATTTTTCCCATTATTAAACACACCCTAAAATTTATTTTCCCCTGCCAAGCAGCAACCCACTAACATTACCAGTTTTTGGACCAAAATGGGATTTTCCGACCTGGAGTTGGGAAAAGTAGAAGACCCAGACAAAAAAAATCTTAGCAAAGGTTGTACTTGATAATGTAAAAGGAATTTAGAAGACAATAAAAGTAAAATATATTAAAAAAAAGATATAAAAATAAAGAAAAAAAGTCAAAAGCTTTTTTTAAGAAAAAAATAAGTAATAACATGAAAAAGCGAAGTTATTATATAAGTAGCTAAATTTCATACCAAACAGTAGAAAAGGAATGGAACTTTTACGCGCTTGTACATCTTTTGTGCTTTTAACCAACCGGTTAGTGGAGATTGCCGACACCCAACCGCCTTCATCACTCCCATCCTTGGCATTTTTGCCATTCAAAGGACATGGTGACATTTGTTAGTTTAATTTTGTCTATTTTTCTTTCTTCACCCACCATTTTAAGATGCTATTAATTCCATATTCTGCTTTTACAGAACACAGTTATATTCCTGTCATGTCATGCATCAAACGCCTGAATAAGAAAAGGAGTTGTGACTGTCATAATTTTCGGTACCCATCCCTGCTGCAGTCACAAGACAAACTACAGAGATGTAAAACTGAGGAAATGTAAGGAGAATTGCATCATATTAACACCACAGCTAACCATTATCAACACAGATGAATTAGCATCGTCTTCATGCAAAGAACGGGCAATGGTTTTCCATAAGATTAGAGATTTTCTTTTTCACATCACCATGATATTGGCCAAAAAGGAAGCTGGCCTGGCCTGGCAGACAATGAACAAGGATTCTGTTGTCCAAAAGGCTTCGATTTCCATCATGGCTGGTAACCAGATAATTAGAGACTCCTGTGGATGGAGATGTAGATGACTTTGCTGCCAAATTTTGTGGGTACGATGATGGGGTGGTGACTCCAATGGAGATTTGACTGTCTAACTGAAAGCAATAAGCAATCATATAGGGACAAAATTTTAATAAAATCATTGAAATTTATTAAAATGATTTTACTAGT
>JAYJMB010072839.1:0-23604 GCA_036873735.1 Pouteria campechiana | reverse complement strand
ATTCACACTAAACCAAACATTAATTTTTAATCAAACATGGGATATCCACTATCCCCAACCAAAACATACATGCCTAAATTTAGACAAATGGGCTAATACCCATACATTTAACAAACATACCTGGATTTTAAACAAATGGAATATACATTATCCCCATCAATACAATGGAAATAAATGACTGCTTACCTTTGACTCTTAGCTCAAAATCATTTCTCTCCATTTCTATGCCTTTTCATCCTTCTTAAATCATCTGTACAGGACAATAGTCTTAATCATTTACAATTGAAACTCTTAATTTATTCCCTAGTAATGTATTTTAGATATACATAGACCACAATTCAATCTATAGCTAGGAATTTCAAATCAAACTTATTCATATTATATCTCATTCATTAGTATTTCAAAATACTTTGTTTCTAACATCAAATCCTCATCGTATAGCATGAATAAGGCTTAAAACTTTCAAACTAACTCAATTAAACCTTTAATTCAACAAATTTGCAGCTTACGTAATCCATACAAAATTTTCCTCGATTAACCCAAACTAGTTCATAATCTAATATCCATTTTCATTGATCCAAATCATCCCATACAAGTCCCAATACATCATTATTTGATATTAATCAATTTCCCCATGCTAATTTCACATAATTCATAAAATCTCCAAAAGTCACTATTCATAAAACCCTAACAAGCCAAAAATCATAATTTCCATAGCTAAATCATTCCCAATTCATGGTAATCAACCCATTACTCACTTTTCCCATGATTACCAATCTCAATTTCTTCTAAAAATTGCTTTTCAAAAAACTATATAAAACACTAGTTTACAAAAGTTAAATTTTTGGATGGGATAAACTAGCTTACCTTAAATTCAAGTGTAGTTGTCATCGATGAACAAGAATCGATGCTCAAGGCCCAAAATAGCACCTTCCAATTGAAGAAAATTGGATTTTTTCCTTCTTGCACCATTTAAATGACTGAAACTTGGGTCTAGGGACAAAAATAAGCAATTTTCTACCTGAATAAAGAATTTTCCAAGTTCATATAGTAGAATTTTAGGCTAAATGGGATGGGTTTCAAAGCTAGAGCAAGAAGGAAAAGAGATGGGACAGAAATGAGGCAAAAAGGAACGGGTTTGGGGCTTAAAATGTTGTATTTTTGGATACTCCAGCGTGCCAGCGAACCCTTGCTATAGCATAGAAAAACCATGCTGCGGCAAGGACTTGCTGAACGGCCAAAGTGTGTAATTCTAGAGCCTTTGTGAGGTACAAAATGGCTTTGCGGTGACAGAAAATTGTCTTGTTGCGGCAAGGAAAAGCCTTGCCCCGGCAAGGTCTTGCTGGATGCCAAAAAAATATATTTTTTAGAGACTTGCCACTGCAGAAAATGGCCTTGCTATGGAAAAAAAATTTCTTGCCATGATAAGGTCTTGCTGGATGCAAAAAAGTTGATTTTTTAGAGCCTTGCCGTGACAGAGAAAAGCCTTGTCATGGTAAGGGAATTTCATCCCAAAATATCCTTAGTATTTTGAGCACAACATTTGCATAAGATGTCCAAATGACCTGATTTGTAAGCCATTGGAAAGATAATTTCAAGGGCTACAACTTTTCATGTTAATAACTTTTCCTAAATTATCCACCAAATATGTCAAAATTTTCAATAAATTGGACCCATTTCATTCATTTTGTTATTTTTTAGTCATTTGGAATAGTTTTGGTGTATTAGTCATAAATTCCTCATACGATATTAGAATTGAATGATTTCCATTGTGTAGATAATTTCATGATATATAACTTTTATGTTAAACACTCTTTCAAATTAGTTCATTATCCATGTTAAAATTCAATCACGATAATCCCTTTTTCAAATTTAGATTTACACTTATAAAAAATCACCATAGCCCACTTTTATATAAAACATTTCTAATCTCCCAATAATCACTTTCAACACATCAAATACATGAAATAAATTATGTTTATACCATTCACTACCTCATTTGAGGTCAATTATCAAAAATCACTTATTCAGTTCTTTTTAATCAAATTTTCTACTATAAGTGACTCTACATTCCAATTTCATTCCAAATTACACCCAAGTCTTAAACCAAGATTCGCCAAACATCACAATACCTATGGGAATTATATTAGGTCATTTATATAGATCATAATCATGCCTTTGCTTAATTTCACCATTTTAGTACTTTTTCTTCTTACTATCCTTCTATAGCTTACAACAATGCATTATATGAAATATAAGAACCAAAATCACCTCATACTCTCATGAGTAAATTTCAATCATCACAACTATCATATAAGGTTAATCATCTATTAAATTTTTCATGATTTGATGAAATTCAACTATTGAATTCTTTTCACATAACCTTCAACTTAGTAGTTCAAAATTCCAAAATTATCTCAAAATTTTGATTCAATATCTCATACACATCACATTATACATAATAATCTTGCTAGATTGGTCTTTCAAGTCATATACATGACTTTACTCAAAATCATTACTTGGGTTCATGTCACTCCATTCAATCTTCCATAACAATTTCTTCATAAAACATTGTGTATCACCTCAATTCCTCACTTTACTGAATGCAAAAAATTTTCCCCAAATTTCAACACCACAGGTGTTATACCTTCCTACTCCACTCTTCGAAGAGTACACTCTCCTTGTACCTTAGGTTCCACTATATCACATATAATGAAAATACAATATTGCTCCCAGCACTCTTCTGATTCCAGCTTCAGGGGGCGTACATAGTACTCACAACACTTTTCTAGTTTTCCTGAGCTTACTAGGAAACTCATTGGTTTCAAAGATCACTAGCAAACTTGATGATTTTTTTAAGCTTACCCACCACCAACTCATATAATGTGGTTTTTCAATCTTACCACAAACTCACTGTTTACAAAGATCACCAACTAACTTGATGGTTTTCTAGAGCTCACCACCAACTCTCAGGTTTTCAAGTTTACCAAAAAACTTATATACTTTTACATAGTATTTCATCTAAGCTCTAGGGAAGATTTGATCGTTTAGTAGCTCTATATAGCATAAAAGATCTTCCCATGATATAAATAAAATGGCCATAAAAGTTTTTGGAAGGTTAAAGCTCATGTAATGGATATTTGAAGGTTAAAGCCCTTGGCCATGGGTGGAAGAATTTGTGAAAGGTTTAGGCTCACTGAAAAGTACTCCTTCACCCTTTCTCCTTCTTCATCTAATCATCCCAACATCATCTCCTTAATTAGCTCTTCAAGAAATTTGACCATAGGAGAGGAATGGATCGCGTTGGATGCATGAACAAGAGCAACATTAAATGTAAAAGGCCATTGTGATTTCTTTCGCTGGAGTGCATTGTTTCTATTTTGTCTTGAGTTGCTACAACATTATTCTTTGATAGAGAGGAGTATAAGATGTTTGAGAATTTTTTTTTCTTCCATTAGACTGCATAGCCTCTAATTAGTTCTATATTCTTGGAAAGTCGGCAACTTCATTCTTATTAGTGAAGAGAGAATCAGCCTATTGTAAAAAATATTTTTCTCATGATTTGACTTGTCACAACTAGAAATTCAACAACACCATTTATTGCCAAAAATGGTGACTGAATGATTCTACTCACCTAAAGCACAAGCATAGATGTCATTTTGATGCTTTGAATTAATTGCTAGGCACATAACAATTGACATCGGACAAGGGCATAAATTTCAATTATATTCATTTGTCCAAAATTAGTCTTGAATGGATTCTCTCTTTGGTTTATGCTTGTCGGACCAAGTTTATTCTTTTTGCATTTGTCTGATGTTAATATTAGGTAGCTGATTGAACCATTACTTTGTCCTAAGTTAATTTCAAACAAACTTTCCTTAGCCTTTCTCAATTGATTGAAGTTTATTCGTTTTGCTTTGTTTGAGGCTTATATTTTACTGTTACACTTGTTCGAGGTTTTTAATTTGAATGAAGTTTGTTCGTTTTGCTCTGTGCTGTGCTTCTTCCCATTTACTTGAAGTTTCAGACAAACTCACTAAAATGTTACTTTGTCTGAAGCTCATTTTTGTCTTTTGCATTTGTTTGAGGTATCGCTGATTTGGACATATCTCAAATTTACTTCTCAACTTCTTTGTGGTTGGACAAAGTGTTCTTGGTCATTCTAGATTATTCAAGGCTATATTATCGGGTTTCCATTTCTTGACCTTGGCTTTGTCTTAAGCTTGTTTTTGTTTTGCATTTGTTCATGAGAGTCTTTCTTCAGTTGATACAGACAAAGCAACTTCTTTGTAATATATCTCAAACGCTTTGTTTTCTTCTTCTTCTTCTTCTATAATCTTCATATTTACAGCAGTTTAACTCTTTTGAGATGTGGTAGATGGTTGAGGCAATTGATTGTGGTTTTGTAATTAGTAATTTTTATACTTGCTATATTGTTAGTTTTCAAATACATCATTTAATCAAAATGTATTTATCCTCATATAATTTATGCATGTCATGGAGCAAGGATAATAGACATCCATATTTATGCACATAACATGATGACTCAATAAAATGTAGTGGACACATACATTCTAAGCATATTTGTCTATAATTCAAGCGCACTTAACACATATATCATTAGTATAAATTATGTCTTAATGATAAGATTTATTATATCAAAATCATATACAATAATCCTAACAATCTCTCACTTTTTGACGATAACAAAACTTGAAGACTTCTAACATTTAAAGGACATGCAAATGAGTCAATAGAAAACTCTCCCTATCTAATTAAAATGTGAGATCCTATGGAGTTTGATATTATTCTTATGACACATCATTTTCTGTCTGCCCATCACAAGTCTTTCTTCATTCATCTCCCCCTTTTTGTCAGAATCAAAAAGGGACTTCAAGATGGGGCATGTCTCCCCTTATTGAGCGTGAGATCTCATTTCCCCTTTTTATGCATTCCTATAGTTTGTGATTTAAACAACATATAAATATCCCCCTTTTGTCTACAATAGTTCTTTTTCCTTAAACAAGTCTCCCACCTTTTGTTCAAACTTTTCAGGCATAACTATGAGTAAGAAAAATTTACTTATTGGATCCCTGAAGAATGCATTTGTATAAATCATAACCATGAATATGAGATAGGATAAGTTTTCATTAATATAGGAGTAGGTTCATGTCATGGGCAACATTCGAATATTAGATCATTGAAGTTTTAAAGATATGTAAACATCTTTCAGGCATGCATCAATTCATAATTTAGACATAAAAGGCAATAAACCGATATTCGTATCATTTCAAAGCAATTTTATTCATCATTTTTTAAGAAATTGATAAACTCATTATGATAAACAATGCATGATCCTATTTGGGTCCTTGTTCGGTCTCTAAGTATCTAATGTACAGTCGTTTATCCTTTGTCTTTCTCTTAATGTTTGTGCTACTAATGCATTCTTCCTATTTGTCATTACCAAGATAGAGGGTTAAGAAATTTTAATGAGATAATTAATACATTGCTTGGGAAGGAGTGTTGACACTTCGTATTCCCCTCCACATCTAGAGAGGATTAGAATGATGTTTTATTGAATTTGGAAGATGATGAGAGTTCTAGGCCATCTGAGTGAGTTCGTTTCCTAAATGAGGAGTTTAAGCAATTGAGGGAGGAACTATTTTATACTAGAGGGACAAATCATAACTATAATCATCTTCTGACCAAGGAGGTTATGGATCATATCAAGGCGTTTGAGGCAGAATTAGCTGAGGCTTATCAGATGATAGAAGAGCTCGAAGTTGTCATAGATGCTTTAACTGAATAATTAGTTTGCTTTTTATTTGTTAAATCGATAGTCTTTCATTGAGAATTTTGGTAATTTGTATCAACTTTTTATGGATTCATTTGGAATTTCTCTTCTTAATTTAATATTTTGTTCCATTCTTTCTAATTTTTTATTGGTTTATTTTATCGTGGCCTTGAGAGGTGAGGAGAGTAACATATGAAGTTCATGCATGTGATTTTTGATTCATCATAGAAGTAATCTTTACTAAGTTGTATGTTTCTATAAAAGGCATTCCTATATTACATAGGCAGTATTTAAACATTATATGTTTGCTACTAAAGATTTTGAAATTACATAACTATCTATTAGATTTTTATCATGATAGATTAACATAGATTCAGTCATGGGTAAATTTATGATTTAAAAACATTCTATACAAGGATATTTCAAATAATGTTTCTAGTTTGATAACATGATAGATATAAAAGTTTTATGGATAATATTTTAAAAATGGATAGGTTTTCATCAAAATCATATTAATTAGTTATGTATCCTGAAGTTTTCCTAAAGAATATCTGAGACATTTCTTCTTTCAACTTTGTTCCTTTTCTTTCTTAATTCATTTAGTTTCCTTGCTATTAGATGATTTATCCTTAGAAAAAGAATTGTGTTTAAGATTTTTATTATCACCTTTTACTCTTTTATTGTAGTTTGATTTCAATTGTAGCTTCTAATTTTATTAACTCAGTCCTTCTTTGATAGTTCATCAAATTATTGATTTGCAATTATTGAGAACATTCAAGTCAACCTCTTTTAGATTGTGGACTAGTCTACCTAGCATAGAGGTGTAAGGCTTTGATACACTGTAATGTTCCTAGACTGACATTTGGAAGTGGGGATTTTCTTCCTATTATCCCCTTCTACTCCCTTCCTTTTCTATATTTTTTGTTGCTTATACTACTTGGAAGTGAAAAGGTGCCAAGAACTTTAGGTGATTTCTCTTAATGGTTAGTTTCTTTTATCTTTTGATGCCTCTTTTGTTTTAATCAAATCTTGTTTAGTAGTTATAACATGCTGAGCAGATTATAAAAATAACATGCCAAACATTATCATTATGATATTAATGTTTACTTAACTTTCAAGTTTTTATTTAGCATATGTCATACTTTTAAGAATTTAAGTCTTATAGATCATTACATATCGAGTATCTTATCATTAAGCATTGATTATATGATCTAATTTTGCATATGTTCAGATGTTTTTCACTTATATTCTAGTTGTGCTTTGATAAGAAGTAATTTATGACACAAGCATTATCATATAGACATTGAATATATTATTTAAATTATTTTATTTTAAGAGTTTAAGCCTGAAATATAATTACAAAAGGAATGACTAGGCATGGGATTCCTATTCAAGACCTTAAACTATAAGGTTTCCCAAATAGGCTTGACTATGCCTTAGGATTGCAATAAAGTTAAGGGTCAATTATTTCAAAGTTTTTTAGAATGTTTTGGCAAAAAGTAATGAATTCAAATCTATTCAAATCCAAGGTAGTTTAGAGGCATTCTGTAACATTGAGGTGTTAATTTTGAGTAATAACGTGTTGAAATTTTGGAGATCTTTGTTTGCTCCATTGAATTATGAAATTATGAATAAAATCATTCTTTAATGAATTATTTGGACATGATTTGGATTTATATGAGAAATTTTTTTATGTAATTTTATTATGTATAAAACTAGATTAAAAAGATCTTTTAATATTAGAATTATATGAAAAATATTATGGTGTAAATATATGAGGAAAATTGAAGGAAATAAAATGGAAAAGGGGGTTGGAAAATTGGATTTTGAAGTGCCAGCAAAATCGATGTCACAAATTGGCACAATGGTGTCTGATCGTGAGAAAGGCAAGGGGGCGTGGTAGCATATTCTAGCATTGCAACACCGTACCGCAGAATATATAAGCGTGCGGTTCATTATTTGGCCATTCTGTCTCATTTTCACTATGGTCTGTTCCGTTCTTCTTCCCCCTTTACCCTAGCCCTATTATGCTTAATTTCTTGCCATTTTAGCTAGGAAATCCTCTTGTGTAGCTATCTAATCAAGTGATCTTTCGTTTAAACCCAACTTTCACCCATTTGAACTATGAAAAATGAAAGAAAGTGGAAGAAACATCTAATATCCCCCAAATGGAAGGAGCAAAATGGATTTTGTAGCTTGATCCTTTGTTTGGAATAGATGGCTACACATGAAAGCGAAGGTAAGCTCAATTTCCCAATCGAATTCCATATTTTCAATTTCTAGGGTTTGGAACCCAACTTTTAAATAGTAGTTTTTGAAAATGAAATTGATGTATATAATTATAAATTTATGGGGGAAGGATTTAATAGGATGATTATAGTGATTTGGCATAAGAAATTATAAATTTTTCTAAGCTAGGATTTATGAATAGTGAAAATTAGGGGTTCCATGATAAATGTTGCATTAATCATAGGGAAATGATTAATTGCATAATTATAATATTTTGGAACTTGTATGGGGTGATTTGGACTGATGAAATTGATCTTTGATTATGACCTAAGTAAGAGTTAAAGAGAATTTTTGTGTATGGGGTCTAAATTAGTTGTGTTTGAAACTTAATTGAATGGTTTCCAAGCTATTTAAGTATGAATCATGTTATATAATGAGGATTTGTTATTAGAAATAAAAGCACTTTGAAACCCTAATGAATGTGAAGGAGTATTAATGGTTTTGATATGAAATTAATGGCTATAAATGGCCTTTTGGTTTTGATAATTCATTGGTTCGAAATGAATTAAGAGTTATAATTGTAAATAAATGGGATTGTTGCTCTATACAGGATGATCTAAGAAGGATAAAAAGGCATAAAGCTTGAAAGATATGGTTTGGAGCTTCATTAAGGTAATTAGGCTTTTGTTTTCATTGGATGGCTAGGGATAATATTTATCCCTTTGTTTGAAATCCGGGCACGTTTGGTTGAATGCATAGGGATTAGCCCATTTTATGAATTCGGACATGTATATTTTAATTAGGGATAGTGAATATCCCTTATCTGTTTAAGATTGATGTGGTTTGGTTTGTTAGGGATAATAGGCATCCCTTGAATTAGAATAATTGATGTTAGGTTTAGCTTGGATGTCTAATGTGAGGAATAGAGAATAACCTTTTGTTGTATGCTTAATTTAAAGATTAATTCAATATAAGCTTCATTGGTTAGATGGGAATAACAAGGATTTCTTTATTGGTATTAATTGATGAACATATATCCATTTGTGATTATTTGTAATGGTGGACATAAAATATTAAAAATTTGGCTAAAAGGATCTATTGTTTGATATGAAATGTGTTTTTTGAGGATTAATTATTGTTATTACATTTGTTTACTTACTTAGTTGCCTGGACTCATATCTTCTTGTTTAAATTTTTAGCTGACAGGTTAGTCAAAGGATTTATGAGAAGGATTGGAGACGTATAATGGTATGTTTAAATGTTGGGATTGGAATCTCATTGTATATTTATATAATGTGAATTCGTATAATTGTATTAGATTATAAATAATGTATATTACATGTAATCACATGGCATGTCATAATTGTCAATATTATTATAGATGATTTTAATGAAAACAAAACTTGTATTAAGATAAGTAATTTGTAAGCTTGAATCTCTAACAATCATATGCACAGTTATGAATTAATAAACATTAATTGATATGAACACATAACCATGAATGTTTAATTATACAAGCATACATTCTTTACTTTATGGTATGCATAATATTAACTATTCCTTAATGCATAAATTTGTTAAATCATACTAAGCACTATAATTACTTAAGCTTTCACATTATGTACTTAACAAAGATGTATATTATCCTTACTCTACAACATGATTAAATCACATAAGGATAAAATACAACTTATAATTATATATGAAAGCTAACAACATATTATGTGCAAAAAAGTTCAAGTGCAGGATCATGATCGTCTGCAACAAACTACTACAACTATCTGCTACATTCCAAAGGGGCTGAACTGATGAAAATTGTAGAAGAAGAAAATAAAAGGTTTGGAGAAAAGCAACAAGAGAGGTTGCATTGTTTAAAGCTTCCATAAATAAAAGCAATGGGAGAAGAATAAGGCTTTAGAGGTGCGCTATAATGACTTTGTTTGTTAACCTCAAAGAGAAAACCTGCACCGACAAATGCAAGATAGAAGCAATTAAAGACGAAGCCATGGTCGAAGAGCATAAAGTTGTTCAAGAAATTTGAACTATCTACATCGATCAGATAAAGCTTGTTTGAGATAAAGAAAGAAGAAGAAGTTCTATCAAATACTCAGATAAAGGGAAAAAGAAGAAATTGCTACCCAGACAATCCTGCATAAAGAGAAGAAAACTTTGTCTTACCAACAAAGTTAGAAGAATGGATTAGTCTGAGGATAAAAAGGTAATAAGAATAGATAAGGGAGTGCAATTTCAATAGAGCCAAGATAGACAAACGAAGATCAAAGAAAGAAAGTTGCAAAAACAAACTCCTTCTATTGCTCAAAACGTGCAAAATAGTTAAAGAACTTCACTTCATCTGCAGATCAACTTTGTCTATTTCTATACCCAAAGCATTAGCCAAAGTGGAAGATAAAGTAAAAGTTGCACAGTGAGCATAGACGAAGTTGAATAGACAAAGAGCTACTTCAACCAGAAAGGAACTTCAACAAACAAAGGCACAATTGTCTGCAACTTAAAATAGACAAACCTATGCGACATGTAATGTACTTCATCCAAGACAAAGCAAAGCAAAGTTTGTCTATTGCTTACATCAAACAAATACTAAACTTCGTCTATTCAAGCAAGACAAGGCAAACTTTGTCTTCTACCTCCAACAAACAATGAAGAACATCACACTTCGTCTATTTATATAAACAAAGGAGAGTCTGTCAATCAATTAGTTTGACTTCGTTTGTGCCACCCAAAGTTCATTTGTTAGTTACAACAGACAAAGCACATGCACAAAGGATTGATCAACAGACAAATCTCCTAGAGGAATTCAGGTAGACAAAGCAAAGTTTATCTATCAGTCAATTTGACTTCATCTGTACTATTCAAAGTTTGTCAACTACTTACAATAAACAAATCACTCTTGCAAAAGTTCAACTGATAGATATACCTATGGAAGAATTCATTTACAACTTATGGCAGATAAATGCAGACAGAGAGAGGTCATGACTTGTTAGAGAAAAATTGATTTATGTAATTAGCATTCAAATGGCATCTGCACTCGTGTTGTTATTGTGCAAACTTATATCAGTCACCATTTCCGACAACAAGTAGCACTGCAGGTCTTTCAAAGCTGTGACAAGTCAAATGAGGAACACCTTTTAACATAGCTCATCCTCCTCTCTTAATGGTGATGAAGCAAATTAAGATAAATCAAAAAGGCATAGACTTCAACGGCAAAAAAAAATCTCAACAGTCTTATTCATTCAATGTTGCTCTCATTTTTGCATTCAACAAAACCCATCTTTTCCAATGGTTGAAACTATGAAGAAGTTATTTAAGGAGAAAAGGTGTATAAGTTTCTGGTTAAACTAAAAACTAGTGATTTAGTAGTGAGCTCAAGAAAACCACATTGTATGAGTTATTAGTGAGCTCTAGAAAACCAATAAGTTTTCCAGTGATCTTTGAAACTAGTGAGTTTCCTGGTGAGCTTGTGAAACTGGAAGAATGTTGGAAACACTATGTTTATGCCCCCCCTAGAGCTGGAATCCAAAAGAGTATTGGGAACACTTGTTTACACCCCCTAGAGCTAGAATCTAGAAGAGTGCTCGAAGCACTTTGTATTTCCATTATATGAGATATAGTGGAACCCAAGGCATAATGAGTGTGTGCTCTTGGAAAATGTAGGGACATGGTTCCCAAACCACTATAAAAGTAGTATTATTTGTGTGTGTTTTCTTGCTTGTTTTATCTTTCATGTATTGTTTATTATTCACTTTGCATCACACCACACACAAGCACGAAAAGAGGAAAATGATCTAATAGAGGTTAAGTAATGAATGTTTATATATCCAATTTACACCTCCCCTCTTGGGTTAAGCCATATTATGAGAACCAATAATAATAAGAATAAATTTACATGATATTGATATGGATTGTTAATTACCATCAGGGAGCAATGCAGATTCTGGGTTGTGGGTAAGTTGTGCTAATGAAGTTAATTATGACTGGATGGAGATAATTGTCGAAATTATAGTTTTATTTATGATTTGGAATTATGAACATTATATTTAAAAATTATCAGTTTGAATGATTGTATATCAGGTTTTAAAAATTGATAATACAGGGCGGACCTTGCCAAAATTTTGACAGATTATTCCCTTAATTTGGGAATTTGTAGGGGAAATGGTGAAGTTTATACCTCAAGATGAAGTGTACTAGAATGGGATCCAAGTACCCTTACCCTAAATGTAAGGGATATGTAGTAAAAATGAAAGGAAATGATCAAAGTCACACCTCGGAAGGCGAGGCGTGACACATCCAAAATATATCTAGCAAAGTAATATATGTTCGAGCTAGACAACTTATCTCCTTTGATGATTTTTTTGAGCCCACCCACCACCAACTCATACAATGTGGTTTTTCAATCTTAACACAAACTCACTGTTTACAAAGATCACTAGCTAACTTGATGGTTTTCTAGAGCTCACCACCAACTCTCAAGTTTTCAAGTTTAACAAAAAACTTATATACTTTTACATAGTATTTCATTTAAGCTCTAGGGAAGATTTGATCATTTAGCAGCTCTATATAGTATAAAAGATCTTCCCATGATATAAATAAAATGGCCATAAAATTTTTTGGAAGGTTAAAGCTCATGTAATGGATATTTGAAGGTTAAAGCCCTTGGCCATGGGTGGAAGAATTTGTGAAAGGTTTAGGCTCACTGAAAAGTACTCCTTCACCCTTTCTCCTTCTTCATCTAATCATCCCAACATCATCTCCTAAATTAGCTCTTCAAGAAATTTGACCATTGGAGAGGAATGGATCGCGTTGGATGCATGAACAAGAGCAACATTAAATGCAAAAGGCCGTTGTGATTTCTTTCGCTGGAGTGCATTGCTTCCAATTTGTCTTGAGTTGCTGTAACATTATTCTTTGATAGAGAGGAGTTTAAGATGTTTGAGAATTTTTTTTCCTCCATTAGACTGCATAGCCTCTAATTAGTTCTATATTCTTGGAAAGTCTACAACCTCATTCTTATCAGTGAAGAGAGAATCAGCCTATTGTAAAAAATATTTTTCTCATGATTTGACTTGTCACAACTGGAAATTCAACAGCACAGTTTATTGCCAAAAATGGTGACTGAATGATTCTACTCACCTAAAGCACAAGCAAAGATGTCATTTTGATGCTTTAGATTAATTGCTAATCACATAACAATTGACGTCGAAAAAGGGCAGGGCTTTCAATTGTATGCATTTGTCCAAAATTAATCTTGGATGAATTCCCTCTTTGGTTTATGCTCGTCAGACAAAGTTTCTTCTCTTTTTGCATTTGTTTAAAGTTAATATTGGATAGCTAATTGAACCATTACTTTTTTCTGAGTTAGTTTCAAACAAACTTTCCTTATTCATTCTCGATCGATCAAAGTTTCTTTATTCTGCTTTGTCCAAGGCTTGTATTTTTCTGTTGCACTTGTTTGAGATTTTTACCTTAAGTCTTCATATGAAGTTCCTTTGTTTTACTTTGTCCCATGCTTCATCCTATTTACCCAAAGTAAGTTATGGACAAACACACTAAAACATTACCTTATCCAAAGCTTGTTTTTGTCTTCTGCATTTGTTTGAGGTATCAGTGATTTGGACAAAGTTCAAATTTACTTCTCAGCTTCTTTGTGGTCGAACGAAGTCTTCTTGGTCATTCTAGATTATCCGAGGCTATATTCTCAAGTAAAGTTTCTATTTCTTGACCTTAACTCTGTCTTAAGCTTGTTTCTGTTTTGCATTTATCCATAAGTGTCTTTCTTTGATTAATACAGATGAAGCAACTTCTTCGCAATACCTCTCAAACCCTTTGTTTACTTCTTCCTCTTGTTTCGTGATCTTCATATTTACAATAATTTAATTCTTTTGACATGTGGTAGATGGTTGAGGCAGTTGATTATGGTTTTGTACTTAATAGTTTCTGCACTTGCTACATTGTTAGTTTTCAAATACATTATTTAATCAGAATGTATTTATCCTTATATAATTTATGCATGTTATGGAGCAAGGATAGGCACATGATATGATGACTCAATAAAACATAATGCACATATACATTCTAAGCATATTTATCCATAATTCAAGCACACTAAATAAATATATCATTAGTTTAAATTATGTCTTAATAACAAGTTTTGTTATTATCAAAATCATATACAATAATCCTAACAGTGTCATGCTCTACTAGAGGGGGGATGAGCTCAGATAGTGAGAACTTAGGTGTTGGTTCCCCAAGTATGGCTTAACCCAAGAGGGGAGGGGTGAATTAGGTTTATAAAAATTTCTTGCTTGTCCCCTATAAGATTACTTCCCCTCTTTTTGTGATTGTGTGCTATGCAATATGAGATAAATTATAAAGTATTAATGTTCAAGGAAAGTAAAGCAATCATACACACAAACAATATAATTTTTATAGTGGTTTGGGAACCCCATCCCTATATCCACTCTTTCAAGAACACATACTCATTGTGCCTTTGATTCTACTATTCCCTGTACAATGGAAATATAATAGTGTCGTAGACACTCTTCTAGATTCTAGCTCTAGGGGGCGTAAATAAGTATCCCCGACACTCTTCTGGATTTCAGCTCCAAGGGGTGTAAACTAGTATCTCCGATACTCTTCTAGAGTCCAGCTCTAGGGGGCATAAATAAGTGTCCCCAATACTCTTCTAGATTCCAGAGCCAGGGGTTGTAAACTGGTGTCCTTGAAACTCTTGTAAATTCCAGCTCTAGGGGCAAACTTTAGTTTCATGAGCTAACCAAAAACTCTACCTTTGCAGGTATTTTGTGTTCATGAATATGCCTCTGACTAGGCTGATAAGTACACATAGTTAAAACATAAATGCAAATGATAAAACAATATGCACATTACAGTAATTTTGAACTCCATTTATGTAGTGTTGATGTGCAATGAAGCTCTTTGATCTTTGTAGCACTTGGAGTGAAAACACTTGGGAGACGTGAATGGGTTTTTTATTGGTTGATTCACCTTTGTCATTTAGAACCTTCGAGCTCCTTGAGGATCCTTTAGGAGAACTTGATCTTTGAGTAACTCCTTTTAGGACATAAGATCTCCCTTGAATATATTGAAGAAGTAAGCTTTGAATGGATAAACAAAATGAAGCTTTTAAATGATATTTAAAGGTTAAAGCTCTTAACCCAAGGATGCAAAAATTTATAGAATGTGTTAGGCTCAATCCATTTTTTTATTCAACTTCTTCCCCTTTTGAAACGTCTCAACATATCTCCTTAAATAGCTCTTCTCAAAAATCTGACCATTGGAGAAGTGGGTTCCATTGAATGCAGAAAATAGAGGTAGATGAGGAGCATTAATTTAGAAGAACGTTGAGGTTTTTTCCCATTTGAATGCATTGTCTTTTGATTGGCTCTTAATTTGTTGGAAAGTCTGCAACCTCATTATTGATAGATAAGGAGATGATTGCACCAAATTGGAAAGCTTTTTGCATAGCACCAAAATAATGATTGTAGCAAGTTACTATAGCAATGTTACTATAGCAGATCATTTTAGCTTCACTTTGTCTGGACTAAGTAGTAGATGAGTATCTGTCGATTGATTACTGTAGCAGAGTTACTATAGCAAATCACCATAGCACTTCATCTATTGATTGTCTACTGCTTCATCTACCAGTTACCGTTGTTGGTCCCTAATGCAATGGTAGCTCAAGAGGGGGGGTGAATTGTGCTTTTAAAACTTTTAACCAAATCAAATGATTATGGTGCTGAATGAATAAATAAAATAGATTGCACAATACATAGCACAAGATTTTTATATTGGTTCGGCCCTTCTTGGGTTCCTACTCGACTTCTCTGAGTTTGTCTTCTCTACTGAACTCAGATTCCACTAATACCTTGATCAACCTGATCAAATACATGTTGGTTTTACAATAAGCTCACCAACCAACTTACTAGTTTTCCAAGTTAACCAGAAACTTTTACAACTTATTGGTTTTCAAAGCTCACCAACAAACTTACACCCTTTCAGCAAGTTTCCTATCTCAATACATAAACACCAAACACTCTGCTTATAATGCCAAACACTAAATTAAATTTTACAGATTAATGCCTCTTACTTATGCAGACTTGTACATAAATTTAGAATTCCAATTAAATGAATAAGCAGTAGGAGTGAAAGATTCAAATTCCTTGATTGAGAAGATATTTGAACTTTGAAAGCTCTGACTCAGTTGTATCCATTGGGGTTGAACTTTTGAAGGAAGATTTTGAATGCTCTTCATGTAATCAGCAATGTTTGAATGATATTCAATCAGTTGTTTTCTTTTTGCTTTTGAATCTCTCTTTTATAGGTTTAGAGAGATTTTTCCATTGCTGACTTCGGCAGTCATTCAAATGTTTGAAAACATTTTTCTTTACCTTATCTTTTGTCTGATGTCTAACTTTGCTGCAATCTGGTATCGGTCTGCTACTTCTGTCACTGACTTTTCCAATCATTCACTTTCATATTAAGTGTTCCAAAGAGATGAGTGAATAGATGGTGTTTAGACTGATTTTGGATAATCTTAATTATTTTCTTCAGATTCTCCAAAGTGATTAAAATCCTTTTTAGTTGCGACAGGTCTTTATAGAGAGAAGTTTGGATTTTTTGAATTTTTAATGTCTTCAAAAAAGAGATCTAAAGTCTTGAAAAACATTTCCAAAGCATGACTCAAAGTTTTCTGAAGTGACTCAAAGTTCTCTGAAGCGACTCAAAGTTCTCTGAAGCATGCCTCAGATTTCTCTAAAGTGACTCAAAGTTTTTTGAAGCGTATCTGTTTACTTTAAAGCTTATCCTGTTGTTTTTGAAGCATACTATGACATCTCTGAAGCATACTTGACACCTTCGAAGCATTTCTTGATTATCTTTGAAGTGCACTATAACATCTCTGAAGCTTTGAAAAAGAACTCCGAAGTGCATTGTGACTGCTCTGAAGCTTTTTCAATCTTCTCTGAAACTTTTTTAGTCTTTTCCAAAGCTTTCTAATTTTCTCTGAAACACACTTGTAACTTCTTTGAAGTGTTTAATTTTACTCTGAAGCTTACTGTGAAGATTTTGACACTTTTTCAATGTTCTCTGAAATATGTTGTAATGTCTCTGAAATATTTTTTGAAGACTCTGACACTTTTCAATGTTCTCCAAAGCATCCCCAAACATCTCCAAAGCATTCCTGAACATCTCTTAAGTTCATTATAACTACTCTGAAGCATTTCAAACCACTTCGAAGCGTGTTTGAAAAGACTCCGAAGTTACTCTTGTTTTCTCTGAAGCGTATCTTCAATATTTCACAATTTTTGTTTTATTGATTTAGATATATATGTAATTCATATAAATATTTTTAATGAGCATTTCTTTGCTTCTTCTTTTTATCGTTAATATTTCTGCAACATTGAAAATAGATTATTAGTACCTTAATGTTTCACTTATATTTTTGCTCATCATCAAAACACGCATTATGAGTGTTCATCATCAAAATCAATGCTAATAATATGCTCAACAACTATAGCAAGTTACTGTAGCAATTCGCTTGTTGCTTCATCTATAGGTTACTATAGCAAATCGTTTGCTGCTTTATCTATCGATTCGTCTCTTGAAATTCATCTATCAATTCATCTCTTGCAATTCGTTTGTCAATTAGTCTCTTGCATTTCATCTAACACTATAGCAGACTATTGCAGATTTTGTCTCTAGGTTCATTTGAGCTTTACACTTCGTTTGTTATTGTAGTAGCTACTGTAGCAAAAGTATTGTAGCGAAATTATTGTAACAGTGAACCTGTACTTCAAAATTTTTATACTTTTGCCACATTGTTAGCTTGACATTTTTCATCATATTTTCCATTATAAATCAAAATATAATTATCCATATGTGATTTGCATAAGTTGTAAAGCATGGATATGTAATCATAATTTTGTATCTACATGCTCATTTAAGCATAATTTCCTTTTTATGTAAAAAAGAGATTATCTTCTATGAAGCACACTTATCAAAATATGTTTATCCCCACATAATTTTCACAAGTTGTAGAACATGGATAAATCACATATTGCATTTTTCAATAAAAGCTTAAAGTGAGAACTTTATGAAGTACATGATATATCTTTGATCCAACATATAATAAGCAAGGTTAATACACTCTGGATCATAATGAATTCTTTGTTCTCTAAAATAATTCATATAATATGCTTGCATTTAAAATATTACAATAATGATTATTCATGCGAAGTATATTTGTCTTCATTTTAGCTTCCTAGACTAAAATCATCATTACCATAGATCAAGTCTTAAGACAAGTTTGTTGTCATCAAAATCATACAATAATTCCAACAATAGGCTCATGGGGTTGTGAAGAAGGTGCAAGAGCTGGATTTGTGGAGGTAGGATAATGGAGGCTGAAATGAGATAGCAATACATCTAGTTGCTGCCTTGTATGTCCCTAGTCTCTCCTAATCAAATTAACTTCCTTCCTAAGCTCCTTGACTTCCTTAGAAAGTTTAGCAAAGGCTGAGGATGGCTTAGGAGTGGAAACTAGATGTGGAATCTATGATGAGGAAGATGTTTGCTAGGCTACCTGCTCTTTTCTTCTCTTCTCCTCTCCTTTCCTCTACTTCTCTCTCTCTCTCTCTCTCCCTCTTCTCCTCTCTCAACTTGCTCCCCCCTGAGCAAGTGCACTACTCCCCTCAGTAAATCCTTCTTCCTCCTCCATCTCTCTTCTATGCTTCTCATCTTGCTTTGCTCTATATTCCTCCTTTTGAATTTATATCTACTTGAGGAGAGTGTACTAACCTAGTACTTCTTTTAGGTGGACATATATAATTCAAATTCTCCTTGAATAAGTACTTGAAAATGTTCAAATATCTCTGTTAGCCACACTCCATAGGGTACAACATGATCTGTATGGAAAGGTCTGTAACCAAAGGCATTTATCATGAGTTTGGGAGGCTAACATTTTGGTAGTTGTAGATCATCCATAACACCCTAGCCTCTAATGTTGTTACTTACTGAGTCCCTCCAAATTTGGAAGGATCACTGACTCAAGTATCTTAATTAGCATTCTCATTTCAATCATCATATCTACTTTCTTCATATACTAATGCATTGATTTGTAGGCAGTTCTAGTGGATAGTGTATTGAATAGTTCCTCACTCTTCATTCCCACTATATCTTCATCATAAGGAACATCCAAAATCTTTCCCTAATAACTTTCTTAGTAGGTCATATGTGTACCAAATTGTATGTAGACCCCCTTTACTATAGTTTCATATTCCCCTAGGTTCCAATTGAAGAAGAATATCAAAACTAATTTGAGTCATATGCAAGTAAACATGGTCACAAGTAATATAAATATGATGAGTTGAGTATCGTCCCATGGGGAGTTATTTTATTACCAAACCAAGTACCAAAATTGTATTATTATTTGGTCACTTGATTTTCAAAAGATGCTAAAAAGACTAAATCTAAATAACACAATGAAATTATCTAGGAAACATGTCATAAGAGTGAGGAAAAATCAATGGAAAGATATTCAGGGTTTCAACTTCACCTAACAAATCCATTTATATTGATGCATTGCATTGATTAAATTATCTTTCGTCTCATTATCAATAGGATGCACTAGAATATCTATCACCCTTTCTCAAGTTCTTTGATAGGTGTGCCTTTGGATGTGACCTCCCATGTATCCATGCAATTCAACATCAATAAAATTATTAAGCTTAGGTACCCACCTGTGATATATGCACACTTTCAATTGAGATCATTGCTCACATAGATCACGCATGTACAATGGCTATCTCTAGTCATTACTGCATCATATGTTCCTCCATTCAAGAGTCCATTCATAGTTCGTCTTTCGAAAGCATGAATTATGAATCTCACTTCATATACATGGTGGCTAATTACACGCATGAATTAAGCATAGAAAGGAAGAAACAATGAGAAAGAAGAATCTAAATCAAAAGTCAAACATTAATACAAGATTCATTATTAAGATCCAATCTCACCCTAGATAAAAGAAATTTAGAACATAATAATTAAATCAAAATCAACTAAATAATTAATAAATATCTTCATGATTCAAATCTGATCATTGATTCCAAATATAAAGAATGAGCTAAATTGAAAGAGATAGAAAATTAAAGTCGTAACAAACTCTTTCCCCTTGATGCTTGAATGATCTTCCTTGATTTTCTTCTCCAATTTCATTCCCAAACCCTTTGTTTGGACATGAACACCTTTCTATATTTTTCTCCCTTTCTTTTATAGCTCAAATCCTCTTTAATTAAACCCAATTTAGATTTATGTTGTACCTCCATATGTATTAGAAAATCTAATTTGTGTAAAGATCCAAAACTTTTAAATATAACACAAGTTTCCGCACACCTAATTGTTCACCAAGAATAATGTTCAATATTTTTGTCATAACTTTCTCATAAGATATTGAAATGATGCAATTCTTAATGATTTGGAAAGATAATTCAAAATGATACAACTTTCAAATTTAACACATTCTCCAAATAAGCCTCTATTTATGCCAAAAATTGCCTTGAATTTCTATTAGAATATTGCAATTAATCTTACACAAAGATTATTTTGTGAGCAATTTATCCTCATGCAATTTTTGTATAAAATTCTCAATTTGAATTACCACATGAATTCATGATTAAGCTATGCATAATTTCTCTAATAATGTTGCACATAATTTGAATTAAAATTTTCCAATCAATTTGGGAAAGCTATCTTGGACGTTCATGTGTAGAAGTTGCTTACAACACTCTACTTCATGCACACACTTGCACTAATTTGTTCACCTTGTTATCCACTTCATGATTAGCTACATAAATTTACTTTATATTCATGTTTTATGGTTTATTAAGGGCTATGATGAATGCTCCCTTAGTGGTGTGTGTCCTCATGAAGATTTCTACTCCAAAATAGCATGTTTTAGCCCAAATTAACCTCGATTCCACCAAATAGACCTAAAACATAAAGTAAATCCATTAAGTGCAATATTTAATCTAATGTGGTTATAAATTAATTAAATTATATCAATTAAGGATCAAAATATATAAATTTAGGTATTTAAAATATGGAAAATTATGAGCATATCAACTAACTCATTGAAAATCGGGGCATCATATTTCATAAGTTCTCCCAATCCCTGATAATTTATCATGGCCCAAATATTAGAGTTACACTTATCAAGGAAGTTAAAGTATATTTTTCTAGGCACATGAACTAGCCTTTCTAACATAGTAGTATAACTTATATTTTCTCTCACTCACTCCAAAGTAAAACTCTAGGAGATCTCTAGTGCAAACTTTGCCTTGGGAATCTTCTTACCATTTACAATCTCTTGTAAGGTGGATAAATTGAACATCTTTATTTGTAACTTGTTCTCTCTTAGTCCCACTTATTCTTCTTCCTGTACATCATTCCCAATCCTGTAGCTAGGTGATGTTCTAGAGGGGTTACCTTATGAGTCCTCAATGAATCAAACTCATTTAGATCTGAAGGTGGCTCTTGAAGTCGTTTCTTATGAATTGGATGCTCCTCCCCTTGTCCTTAGCCTCTTGACAAGGTGAGAGCATTTAGAGACATCAACCTTAGGATCCTTGGGGGTAGTGGAGGCTTAGCAATGATGAGGGTATGCTAAAAGTAATTGAAAGTTGAGGATTTAGGAAGGAGAGAGAAGACTAGGAAGAAAAAGGGGTGCTAAATGAAGAAGGATGAATTGGAAAATGAAATGGTGCGTGAAAGGGTTTTACTCGAATCAAAATGCCAAGCTCCTCTAGCATAGGTGCTTGTAGTCCTAGGCAGATGCCATGCCAGATTTGGTTTCCTAAATTTTGCAATTTTTCATTTTCTAAAGCTTTTCATCATTTTTATATTTCATTACATTTCTCAAACAAATCAAAATGCAATTTAGTATTAACAATACATTACCTTGCATATTTATGTCTATCATTCCTAATTTCTCTTTGAATTTTATAAAACCTATTTAGTGATAATGGCTTAGTGAAAAATGTCAACAAGTTGAGCATTTGTAAAGACATATTCCTAACACATATCATGCTTTTATACATGGTTTCTAATAATATGAAGCCTAATCTCAATATGCTTAGTGCATGAGTATAACATTGAATTATTAATCAAACATATTTGCACTTGTATTGTCATACCATATTGAGATGCTTTTATAATTCAATCCATAATCTAATAGTTGTTGTTTCATTCATAACAGTTGTGCACAAAAACTCCCAGTAGCAATGTATTCTATTTTTGTAGTGGAGAGAGCAAAACTTATTTGTTTTCTTGAAAACCATGAAACCAATATGTTTCCAAGGAACTAAAATGTTTCACTTGTGCTTCTCTGATCAACTTTGTATCCCCCAAAATCTCCATCCAAATATCTAATAAGTTTAAAACTTAAACTTTTTTGATACCAGAGCCTAAGACTTAGTGTATAAAGTAGACACTTGAAAATTATTTTAATTGCAGATAGATGTGACTCTTTGGAGCTCAATTGAAATATAGTGCACAAACATATACTAAACAATATATTTGGCCAAGATGTTGTTAAATAAAGTAAGGAACCAATCATACTATGATACATTTTTTGATCACTGGTTTACCCTTTTTTTCTTTGTCTAATCAAGCTAAGGTGCTCATCAGTGTATTTGTTGCTTTAACTTCCTCCATTCCAAACTTCATGAGCATATCCTTATTGTACTTAGAATGGCAAATGTACATGTCATCTTCTCTTTGTTTGATTTGCAACCCAAGGAAGTAATTGCACTCTCCCATCATGCTCATTTCAAACTTCGTTTGCATTATACTTGAAAATTCTTTGCATAAAGGTTTTTTGTAGCACCAAAGATAATGTTATCGACATATACTTGGACTATCAAAATATCCTTCCCATCCTTCTTAATGAATAGTATAGTGTCAATATTTTCTCTTTTGAATTTATGATCACTAAGAAACTTAACCTCTTATACCAAGCTATTGGTGCTTTCCTTAATTCATATAAATCCTTAATAACTTTGTATACATGATTTGGTTGATCATTTGATTCAAAATTAGGAAGTTATTTTTCATACACTTCTTCATTTAAATATCCATTAAGGAATGCACTTTTTACCTCCATTTGGAATGACTTTAAGATGACAATGCAAGTAGCATCCTTATAGATTTTAATCTAACTACAAGGGCATAGGATTCCTTAAAGTCAATTCCCTCCTCTTGGGAATTCCCCTTGGCTACGAATCTAGCTTTATCCCTAATAACTAGTCCACTTTCATCCAATTTATTCTTGAAAACTCATTTGTATCAAATCACTTCAATAGGATTAGGTCTAGGACCTAATTTTCATACTTTTTTTTCAAATTGATTTGGCTCTTCTTGCATGGAAATTATCTAATTTTTCATCATTGGGGGCTTGTTCAATGCAAGTAGGCTCATAGATATTAAGCATGGACTTTTTGGTCCTTGCACCTATATGTTTCCAATAACTTGGTCTTTAGGATGTGGATGCA
>JAYJMB010072828.1:2117-23615 GCA_036873735.1 Pouteria campechiana | reverse complement strand
AGAGAGAGAGAGAGAGAGAGAGAGAGAGAGAGAGAGAGAGAGAGAGAGAGAGAGAGAGAGAGAGAGAGAGAGATTTTTGCTTTTTTCTTCTTGTGGCCTATGCAGGAAATGAAGTAGCATCCATTCCTCCAGAGAATCAAACATTTCCTCAAGTCACTTACCATTGTTGGCTTTTCCTGTATTCTGTCAGGACTGGATATATGTTCTCAAAGGCAGCATATGTTTCTTCACGAACCTAAACATGATAATAAGAAGTCAAATAATTAATCCTATGAAGACACTGGGAGACAAAGAATGTGCAAGTAATAGATGCAAGGATGCATAGATTAGAAGGTTCCAATGGCAAGAATTACTAGCAGAGTACAGGATGCACACCTTTGCCCCAGTAAGAACGATCTTGCCAGACACAAAAATGAGAAGCACGATCTTTGGCTGTTTCATTCGATATATCAATCCAGGGAACAGCTCAGGTTCGTACTGTCAGAAGCATGATGAAACAGTATCTAAAATAAGAAAGCTCACTATGGAAGCATTTTTGCAAGTAATAATAATATAAAAAGAAGAACATGTAAATAATGGCAGTTATCTCAGGCAACTGATTAACGAATAAACAGCCACTTACACTTGAGAAGGCACTATGGGCATATGCAAGACCTTCCAGTCTAATAGGAAATTTGACATCGCATGAACCAACAATGTTTTGTATCTTGAAGTCCTGCAGATTAAAAATTGATAGAGGGAAAATAAAAAAGGAAAGATATGGATGTGTGGAGAAACAACTCCAAACCGGTTGTAACAGAAATCAATACCTTGAATTTAGCAGGAAAACCAAGTTTCTGAATAATGCGAGCATACTGAGAGGAAAGAATAAAACAATAAAAGATAACAAGTCAGCACACAAACTAAATAAATTCACATATCCAATCAAAATTTGTGGCATGTGGGAAACAATCAGAGCATGCTTGAAAATCCAAGTGCAGCTATAGCGATGACAACTGTGTGGCAATAATAAGGGATATGACGGATCTCCAAATCAAATCCCTGGTGAAAGATCATTATGGGATTTCATCCAGCAGGTTATACAAATTGTTAAAGAACCATAACACGGGATAAACCTTACAGTTGGCAGATCTGCCATGTCGGACCCTGACTCTGATAGGAGACATATTCAAACTGTGACATGGCTCCTTATGGTTCTACCTAGAGGCGGTACCACTCAGAGAGACTCCTAGAACAAGAGGAAGTCTAATCACCAAGGACTTCTTTAATCAGGAATCCTCATTATCCTGGTGTACGATACCGACTCTTTTGAACACAGACTAAAGCTCAATTACAAAAAATACAGGCATGCACACCCTATGGACACAAGCTCTCCATTATTCACACACCCTCTTAGAGTCATTTGCTGACTTGAGCATTGGAGTGTTTACGCCGGGACCACCCTTGGTGCCCTTTGACGTTTTCTGTGTTACAGGGTATTCTTGCAGGACTGAAGGAGAGCAATTTAGGTGAGACCCACATGCAAACAAGCTGGTCAGTCCAATTTTTTAACCACAATATCATGGTACATATTTAGTATGCGTAATCACTGGATGAGCTCGATTTGAAGGCCAGGGAATAGCCATGGTAAAACCAACATGGTGTGCAGCACAAATCTGGCACATATGGAGCACCTTATCATATTAGCTGTGCAAGCCCATCGTATGACTTGTGCAACTTGCAGCAGCAGGATCTGAATCTAACCTTTTCAAAAGATAACATCCATATAATAATTACATGCACTATTCTGAATTCACCATGTCCATACCTTTCTTGCTGCCAACTTTGATTGTTGCTCACTCTTTGCCCCAGTACATACCTGAAAAAGCAATCCAACAATGATGATGCTGATGTGCTGTAGGACAAATAGAAAAGCAGAATAACAATTGAATGAAGAGGATCTCCAATATTGTGCAAGGCTCTGAGACTTCTGATCACATCACATGCTTGGCCCCATGAAACAACACAGCGAAGAAAATAATCCCTGCCTGCTTTAAAATTTGCTTTTCTAACATCAAGGGTAACTCTAAATGCCTATTAGGGCAGCAACTCAAGCCATTTAGTCATTTCCATCACATTTGGGAGCCCCTAATACTTTTTTCATCCCAATAAAAGGCATCTTCATAAAGGATGTCTCTCACATTATTTGAATGTTATTTGATGGTTATTATCTAGCATATGATGATAGCATATTTGTTTTAGCTAGTTCTCCCTAAAATTATCTTGTTTTCTTTACGACTGTGAATACAGTTTTTGAGCTTCACTTGGATCTGGATTATGGTAACGCAATTGAAAACAGCCCTAAGGGATATGGTCTTTGCACTGTATTTTTCCTAAGGGGTGCTCATTACTCCCTTCTTATTGCCCTCAAACTGGTAACAGCTTCATACGCCTTTACCTCCACAGTGGCTAACATGTCCCTGCTTCATCATTCTGATCAGTAGTAAATTGCATTTAATGACCAGCATTTTCAACCCTAATAGATCTCAGCCACACACACAGTCCTGACACTAGATCTACAGCATCCAAACTCAAATCAGCACCTTATGCATGAGAAATATTCGTGGCTTGAATATGATGTTTCAGGCAATTTATCTCAGTATGTTGTTCAGATTTATTGTATTCCAGTTATTCTATGGCTCCCAGATCCATATTTAGGTGTGTTGTTGATTAATTGATATGAGAACAATTTTTGTTCTTAATTCAATGTAAAAAACCCCATCAAACCAATCATAAAATTCAGACGAGGGCATGGATAAAACTATTAGGTGGTGAGAAAAGAACTAAGGACCTACAGTTTAACAAGGGATATGATGCTCATTGGATAGCCCTGTAGAACATGATTTCTATACCTAAAATCCAGCTGACATGGATAAGCTCTAAGAAAAGGATTGCAAGGAAATTCTTAGGGTTGTGAAATATTCATTATTTTGAAAACTAATAAACAAAAACATTATTCTTTTGGAACAGAAGAAAGATCAACTATATGGAAGTAGAACCATCCCAGAAAGATAAAAAGTAAATGGAGACTAAAACAAGAAGGCACAGCAGCATTCGCAAAATAGAATATCGGCAATCCACAGCATCAATTTGTTGGGAAAAACAAATAGCAGATACTGATTATATGTTGAAGTAGAAATGCTAACTAGCAGCCATCAGAAAATTTTACAAGGTTCAAGCAAGAATAAAAGAACAGAACATGGAAAAGACAATGCTTCGGAATATTCTCAAAGCAAAATAATAGGGAAACTTGTAAAGTTAGATAACAAGCCGACTCACCATTTTCCCAGAAGCAAATATTAAGGCTGTTGTTTTGGGTTCTCTTATTCTCATTATGACGGCAGCAAAACGCTGGAAGAAAAAAAATGTGAAGATGTGAACTTTAGCTGTGAATCCAAGCAAAACATGATGGACTAATAATGTGAAACTACAAGTTCAAGCAGTAATTCATACCTTTGGATTGTACTCTGCATTACGAGCTTGAAGCGCTATGGCCTTAAGGTCCAACTTGCAGTCCAAGTTAACAGTAGAAACAATATTCCTAGATATTCAAGCAATACAATTAGAAGTTAATCATGTGGTAGACTGAATGTCTGATTTGTATACTAGTACATTCCATGTCCTGGGTGGGTGGGGGGATGGGGTCTCAAGTATAATAAGCCGAGCATTAGTCAAGATTTAGATCCAAAAGTCTGAGAATTTGATCTGTTGACCCATATTCCACAAATAAACTGTGTTTTCCATCCATTAAAATCGTAGACTTCCAAACTGAAAACAGGTTCAAGTTTTATTGAGACATTAATTCAAGAATTCAAGGTGCTAAGCTCATCACTCAGAAAAACCTTAAGAGAATGCATCCCATGATTTAAAGTATAAAGTAACCCTATACCCGTAAAAGCTATTCACCATTTCAAACACTAATTCCTTGGTATGACTGTTTTAAGTCTGGTACAACTCTTTTAGTCATCTTCTGAAAAGTCTTCGTTTAAGAACACTTATGGAACTTCCTCCCCACTCTCTATTTCCACTCAAAATTGTTAGGTTTTTAGTCTAGATGCCTCAAGGTTTGTACATATCTCTACATCCAGTTTTCTTTACAACTTCTGCCAACCTTCAGGGAAAAATGTCTTATTATGTTATTATTATTTGCACACATCTTCTTTCCCTTAGCATTTAACACCTGTTGTATAACTTACCATAAACCTTATACGTGGCCTTGCTGCAAACCTCATGTACCATTTAGAAATTTCCTAAATTCATCAATACTCCTCCTTGATCCTGCAGATAAGGGTTTCGACCTTAGTTGATCTCTAAAATTTTGGAATATACCCTTCTTTCTTTCTTCACTTGTTACTGGCAAACAACTCCAACCGCCCAAGTTGCATTAAGGACCTACTCTTCTCAATGTTATCATCACTCAGTTTCAACTTCTGGTTTTGATTTCAATTTTCAAGCACACATGTCTAAATGGTACAGAAGCAAACAAAGACACGTTTAACAAGCATCCATCAAAGAAAGATAGGCCACCATTTATTAAGAGGGTTCAACCACTGTGCATGGACAAACATGGCCAGAGGCATGAACAAAAATAAGCTCAACATAGATGTTGTCATTCCCCAGTATCAATTAAAACCTTAAAAAAATGCTTGACATAAACATCTTATATCAAATCAACTTAAATTTCCATGATCGAACTTTAATAATCCTCAGAGGTAATTTTTGGCTCACGTTCAAGCATAATTCTTGTGCTTAAAGCACATTATCACTTGAGGGATGCTTGCTTATTCACGACTAATTCAATTCCAGTTTAAACTGATCTAATATTCTCAACTTGTGCAATTAATTTGCTCATCTAAAAGCTAATTAGGTCTTTCTTCTTAGAAGAAAGTATATTTTGCCCGTTAAATTAGATACCAGAGAATAAACCATGCACAAGATCCTAGGTTTCCACCATGAATCAATGCTAACAAGACTTGCAACAATAAGCATTAACAGCCATCTCCCACGGTGTCGACAATCACCACCCAACTTAAAAGCCTTTTTCAAAAACAGATAGAAATGGACTTACTGAAGGGTGGGAACAATGCCAGACGGATGCTGGGTAAGATCAACAGGTTGACTCCCTTCCATGCCCTGATCACCCATTTCCCCCCTCAGAGATGTAATCAATGATATCTAGCACACCGACAAACGGTGAGCAGTAGCAAAATTGAAGGGCTTGTTCGTTGTCTTGTGTAGAGAAGAGAAGATGTATTAATCAGGAAT
Organism: Pouteria campechiana; assembly: GCA_036873735.1. Lineage (NCBI taxonomy): Eukaryota > Viridiplantae > Streptophyta > Magnoliopsida > Ericales > Sapotaceae > Pouteria > Pouteria campechiana. Next base: position 18,311 of record JAYJMB010072828.1, on the reverse strand, counting down.
TGTGTCAGAGGCCCTGTACTCTGGCCAAGCTCAGCCCGGAAAGTCGTTAAGAGATCAAAGCATAACTCTTCAAATCTTTTGCAGAAGACAGAGGTCAGGTAATTCAAAACATATGCTTCCTTCTTTTTCAATCTAAAATCCCTCAACAAAGAACTCAGATCAGTTATCTTTTAGTCAATCCAATCCGTTGATTTCACACATCTCTCTTCCGGAAGAAGATCCAAGACCGTGCATTCAATTTCCAGGGATTTTGAGCATTTCGGAAAGAAAAGCTCTTCGATTTCTAGGACTTTCGGACAAGTTGAACAGGAAAGGAGGAGAAATTTCGACGGAATTTGAGTGGGAAGATTCGTAAACGGTGGATTTTATAGGGAGGACTTTCAAAAACAGGGGCTTTTATAGGTATAGCGGAGATGGAAGTGAGCGGTGAGTGCTGAGAAGGGGGTTTTTACTTTTTAGGGTTTGGTTGGATGCGGTGAACGTCGCGCATAAAAAGGTTACCGACTCGCTGTGGAAATCCAGAAATTCACCGTTCGCATGACCTCTCGTATTTATAGACGCTAACCGGCTGTGGATGTGAGATGGGAATTCAGACCGCTTGCTGCCGGTTGCTATTCATGCGTACGCCAATTCCCGAGTGCGCCGGGCTTCACCGGATACGTATGGTCGGATATGCAAGTCGGCCCAAAAGTATATAATTGAAATTTAAATTATTAACCCATTTTCATTTCTGACTTGAAGCGTGTAAAAGAAGATTCACAACCATTGATTTTATATTTAAGCTCGGGTAATTAATACATCAATATGTACAGAACTTTATCTTAAACATGTTCTCATGTAAGTAAAATGAGTCACAAAATTCAACTTACTCGATAATGAATACACACATGTAAAGGATTTCTTCTTTAAGTTAGTAGAAATCTATGCCCTACACACCATACAAAATTTCTTCCACTTTCAATAATATTAATGTAAGTAGCTTTTATATTCTGTATGATTCTGTATAGTTTCGCTTGGTACCATCGACACAGATATTTAATTGAGATAATTTTCAATATTTTAAGTAAATAAATAAATAAGATAACCCGGTCAAACCCCATTAAAAACATTACATTGGACTCAAAATGAAAGAACGAAGGATGTATAATAATATAATTCTTATGTGGGCAACACCATTTAGAAATAGATATTTAAAATTTCATTTACCGATATTCGTAATTGGTTACTATATTTGGAATATAAAACATTATTTATATTTTAGTCGAAAATCATCAAATATCTTCACCGACTTTTCTACCGTACTCCACCGGCTGGTGATGCGCATCGTCCTCTTCCTCCGCTGCACCGACTCCAATAACTGGCACGTGTTCCACGGGTTATTCCGGATAGGTTTTACCGTGCCGTGATTTATGCAAACATGAGTATAGGGTTGCAAGCAGGGGCAGGAACCCCACTGTCGGAACCCATATTTTAGGTAGGGTTGGAGTCATTTGTCAATCCGAACATGCATAGGGTAGGGGCGAGAAGGAGGTCGAGCAACCTGCTTTAACTTGAAGTTGCATTCTTTCAATAAAAGTAGAATAAAAATAAAAATATGCCCTAAGAATAGTCATATAGCCATGTGGGACCAATCCTTTAATACAACTCTAGCCTACGCGACAATAAATAAAGAATATTAATAAAAATATAAGCAATAATAAAATAAGAAAAAACTATTAAAATAAGTTGGAATAGATAAATGTGATATCAATTTATTATTTAAACTTATAATACATTTATATCACCAATAATGGATAAGCAGGGGATGTGCAAATCTTGTATGATAAATAGATACAGTTGAAGATAATATAATTATTATAACAATCTTAATGTTATCAAATGCCTAAAAAATTATAAAATGATAGATGTTCGGCCTGCCGATCGCATGATTACTGTGGTTTAGATAGAACTCTTTATTTCAATTTTTTTCTTTTAAAATTTCTTTGCTATTGCTTTTAAGACTTCATCAACTACTATAGCTTATTCATTGGTTTTTTTTTTTCAAAAAATCAAAAGAGAAAGCAGTGTTAAATCTACCAAAGTTTTACCCAAATGCAAACCCGAAGTCAACCCATACATGCATGGTTAAGGTTATGGTTAAGAAAAAGATTATAAAAGTGAAGGTTAGTATTAAAGTTGAGAAAAAATTATAGAAGTAAGGATTAGGGTTGGATAAGCTCAAACCTGCCTCAAACCCACTCGGCTTACACTCCTACTTTGGCATTTGTAAATACGTTACCATTGGATGAGAGTAGGAAATTTTTAGGCTTTATAAACAAGATGAAAATTTCATCTACGTAGATCCCCACGCTCCATTTTTGGCTTAATCTGCTACATGGAGTGGACTTGATTGGAATGCATGAAAAAAATACATTATTTGGAGTTTAATTTGACATTTATTTTTTATAATAATTTTTTATTATTATTTAATTGGTGCAGCTCAGTTAGTGAGAGTTATGATTTATAAGATCTTTGATGTAATTTGGTTGAAACTTTATTAATTGAATAAATATTACAATTCACGAGACAAAAAGAGTTGCATGAGTAAACTTTCAAGCCTCTACGGCTTGAGTACATGGTGTAATGGGTGTATGCTGAGTAATTTTCTAATTTTTTCCCCAAAACTACCGATCACACAGCTGATATGGAATGTTGCCAAAACCTTAAGATTGAAAATTACACGGTAATAGAATTCAACCAGAACGACTAATTAAGCGACCCACCAAGGGTGATTGAGGATTCCAATGCCTACAAATTGCACATTCACACACTAACCCTTACATATATATTTTTAATATTAATTGCATATATATATATATGTATGTAATTGATTAATATATTTAATAATCAAACATATAAATATGAGAAATGTTAAATAGTCAATCTTAAAAGTTCCAATTAAGGTTTGGTTGAACTCAACTCAACATGATCTACGGATAGGGTTGAGTTGCAATCTTTATACATGGAATTAGGCTTAGGTTGACCTCAACCCGCATAACCCGACCTGATTCCGCCCAATGTTTGAGCACCTGATTCCAATTTCTGTCAGTGTCTTGGTAGATGTTGGTTAGAAGAAATGCAATGATTGCTATAAAAAATATTATTTTAATTAATAAAAGTAAGATAATGAGTAGAAAATATATTGGTATTATGGAAAAGGCATAAATAATTATTGGGATGCATGAATAAAGATAAAAAAGAAAAGAAAATGTAGACATGATATTTGACTTGTTTATTTTGAAAATATAGCATTTAGAAAGCGTAAAACACGACATAAATACGGCATTAAACAGATGAATCGAAGAAAATATATATTAAATTTCTACCAAGCAAACATCCGTTAATTGAAGGAAAGTCACACTACTAGTGGAAGGGCACTAGACCGAGCCACCATTGACACGAATGACCTGGCCATTGATCCACTCGCCAGCATCGCTTGCCAAAAACCCCACAAGCGGCGCAATGTCCCTCGTCTCTCCCAGCCGTTGCAAAGGGCTCGACTCTACCATTGCCTTTATCTCCTCCTCTGAGCTGCCGGAAAACACCATATCGGTAGCAATCGGCCCCGGCGCCACGCAATTCGCAGTGATCTGTGTCCCCCTCAGCTCCTTCGCCAATATCCTCACCATCGTCTCAACCGCAGCTTTCGACGCCGCATACGCTCCAAAACCCGGATTGCATGCTCCCACCGTCGAAGACGAAAGACAGACGATCCTCCCGCCGCCCCCACGTTTCAAGCGATTGGCGGCCTCCCTGCAACAGAGGAAGCTGCCCTTGGCATTGACATCGAAGATCCTGTCCCAATCCTCTTCCGCGGTGTCCGCGACTTTCGAATACTTGAAATCGATGGTCCCAGCAGAACTCACCAGGATGTGGATCGGAGCGCCGAAGGCCGCTTCGGCCCTGTCGAAGAGTGCCTTCACTTGGGCGGAGTCCGCGACGTTGGCTCTCACGGCGATCGCCCGAGGGCGGTTGGAAGCTGCTGATGGAGGAGCTGAGGAATTGATCTGGGCTGCCAGATCCTCCGCTTCAGAAGAGCTGGATGTGTAGTTGATGACGAGGTTTGCTCCGAGAGATGCGAGGTGGAGGGCGATGGCGCGGCCAATGCCTCGCGATGCGCCTGTGACGATTGCCGCCCGGCCGTCGAGGCTGCCGGTGCCGGAGGCGGCTGTTGGCTCGCCTGTGGTAGAACCGTGCATAGCGTCGCTGGGCAATTGCTATGGAGAGGAGAGAGGAAAAGCCGATTTGTGGTCTTTCACAAGTGTGGTGCGATTCATTCTTTTAAAATGGATGATGATACGCGGAAGTAACAGAAAGGATAGTGGCAGCAATCAAGAAAAAAATAAATAACTTTAAAAAATATAATTTTATATTAATTAAACAAATTTTTTACAAATAAATACCATGACAATAATAATAAAAGTGGTGGATACTTATCCTTGTCCTCAGTGGCAACAAGCACCCATAAAAACGGTAGAAATTGTCACAAAGCGGTGCAGGAGGCGGATTCAACGGGATTGATCATACTAGGTTATCTCCATCTTTAGACCAAAAATAAAATTATTGCTTGTTAGGATTTTCACCAAATGGAATGCTAATGTGACTTTTGAGGAGATCTCACTTAGAATCTTGTGAAACTAGAAAAGAGTAAGAGGGCGTCGAGGATGGTTTCAGCGTAAACACTCTGATGGTCAAGTTAGTAAAAGAGATTCTATTAGAGGGTATGTATTCTAGGGGGTACATAGCTAGTATTTTTATACTCAAGCGTAGGTGGTAGCTAAGATGCATACACAACTTGTGCACAAGAGGAATGCAACTTTATCCCTGGAAAAGAACTCTAGGAGGGTACATATGCATAGTCCCATGTTCATAGGATTGTGCGGAGTAGCCAAAAGAAGTATCCCATCTAAGTTGGGATCCTATGTGGCATGATGCTAACTGAAAAATCAGGTATCTATGTTAGAATTTCTTAACAACAGCCCCCCCTTAAGGAGACATGTAATGCACTATGAGCTGTTTCATTTTCTAAGCTATCTAATCAGTTGCATCATTTTCTGATATATGCATGAGGTTAATTCTTCGGTAACCATCAGAGTAAATGATGGCATTAATGCGATGCTTTGAGTTTGCCTCTTGATGCTTGATTTCCTCTGCCTCACTCTCTTTAAATAGGGATTCCTTCTTTATTTGTTCATCATTTTGGAGCATTTCAGCCATGGATCCCGCCAATTCGCCTGCCGAAGATGTTCAATATGAGAAAATCTGTCCAAGGAGTTCAAGCGCAGTCTCTTAGGTAGCTAAGCAAATCCAATTCGTTTATGAAGAAATCAAGCGGCTGAAGGCAGAATTGAAATTCATCGAGTAGTCTCTCTGGATAGTTGATCGGCATTTGATCAAGCACGCTGTTGGTTACATGCGATTTTTGGATTGCATTCAATCCTTGGAGGCGGAGCTGGCAACTGCTCATTAGCAAAAATATAAGAGCTGGAGGCAGTTGTAGATGCTTGGACGAGTAGATAGGATCTTCCTTCTTTTTGTTCTCTATTCTGCTGATGTCACAAATTCTCTATAATAATGTTATTATTTTAGTCAAATTTTTGTCTTATCAATGCCCTCTATAATAATATTATTGTTTTGTTTGAATTTTTATCTTCTCAGTGCCCTTTTTCCTTGGAAGATCCACACCTTTAAAGGGAAGTGAATTTGTTAGGACGCTTCAGCTCTCTCTCTCTCATTAGAGTGGATTTGCTGCTTATGAAAATAGCACTCTGGCACTTCTGCTTCCAACCTCGCATAGCGGATTTGTTAGGAAAATCTTTCCAGATGGATTCAGAAACATTTTGATACTTCTGCTTCCGCTCTCGTATTGCTCATCTCGTTTCATTTGTTAGTCGATTTCACAGGGAGAGCTCTGAGTTTCAAGTGTAAAATTGTTGTTCGCTACTGTATTGAAGGGGACTCGTCTTTTAATCCTATAGTGCATGCTCGAGTGGTTCCACTCGAACATTTCCTCTCAAAGGATCTGAGTGTTCATGTTTTTGGCGCCATCGCGTGGGCTTTTCACTTTTTCAAATTATGACACCAATTAATCTGCGACTGCTTTATCTATACTTATGTGACCTTTTGATGCTTCTATTCCCTCACATGTATGAGGTTTAAATGCGATGGGACATGAAAAATGTCAGTTTTTGATTTTCATAAAGCCCTAAGCTGACAATTCTCTGGTTTTACACAAAATCCTAGACAATTTCATTAAGAGACGTCTTTAAGAGGCCGCTAAGGAGATGGGAAATCATTTCTTGCTCTTGGTTTTCTTCACAATCTTTTTTATTTTTGAGATGTCGTTGTTTCTTCTTCTCCTCCGGTTACCACTTTTCTCTTTCATTTTTGTTTCTATTCTGTTTGTCTTCCCATGGTCATAGAAAGGTCCCATCCACGTTCATCGAATAAAGTCATGGAGGCTCTTCCCTTTGCCTGAGGGTATGAACTGGGTGCTTCTTGAGTCCTCTGCTCTCCCTTGGCATTATCTTAGAAATTTGATCTTCACTTCTTTAGGATCTTTCCAAGGGGGTTTCTGTCTTGACCAAATCCATTTCATCTCTACTCTTCTCCTTTTCTACAACATTTTTCCAGGGCAATTGGTCCCTGATAGTTGGCAATATATTTTATCGCTCTACTGATGGATTCATAATCTCTGGGAAATTTCAGTTTTCACCCTTCTAATGTTTTCCACTACTTTCACTTTGAGTAAGGCTCCTAATTCGCCTTATATTTCTATCTTATCCCTCACGCCTCTTGGTGGAAGTTGTTTAGTCGAATACCTGACCCAAACAATGAATGGAAGAGTCATTGGGCCTGAGTCAAGGTTGCAGGGGATTTTCCTTTTTTGATAGTTTGGGCTACTAGTTTGGTTCATCTGCCATCTTTCCTTTCTCCCATGGAACAACATAGGTTGTATGTTCTGAGGTATGAATTGATGTCTATAGGTGGGTTATCGATGAATGTTATGTCTTCCACTGATCATTGTCGCCAGGTGAATTTTTCGTACGGCTTCCTAAGTCAGGAGGTTGCCACCCCTAATTCTCTTCTCTCATTGTCTACTTTGTTCCCGGACTTGAGCTCTATGATAGAGCAAGAGTCCTATATTTTCCCTTACTTTCGTACTGATACTTGTTAGGCAAGGGTTTTTGCTCCTGTAAGTACTTTTGCATTGGGTCACACGATTCCACTCATGTAACTGAGAGTTAAGATGGTTGCTCGGAGGCAGAGGCTGAAAGCTTCAACCAATGCTCCTTCCTCTTCTCTCTTGGCTCTCACTGTAATTGCTCGAGGGTTGCTGGGTGTTGCTAGTGGGGCCAAGGAGTTGATCTGGTTGATCAATATTTCGGCCTAGGCAGAGCTAGAGGTGAAATTGAGGATGAGGTTGGCACTAAGGGAGGTAAGGTTAAGGGTGATGGCGCAGCCAATGTTGTGAAATGCGTTTGTGACGATGGCTACCCAGCCATCCAGACAAGCAGAGGGAGTGCTTAGCTTGGCCATAACAGCTGCTTTGGATTATTGTAGGTGATTTTTATGTGGGTTAGAGGTTGGCTCTTGTCCTTTATAGAATCAAGCGTGATGGGAATTACATAGGCATCTTGGCCATTGTTGTATGGTTGAGGAATTGAAGTTATAGTTTCGCAATTTGGATGTTGCTGAAAAGTTGCATAGAAAATGGGTGTAACAAGATTGCGCAATAAGTGATGTCGACAAAAAGCCAACCATGATTGGTTTCCTTCATGTTGGGTGGTGTTTTCCTCCCATGTAGGGATAAATCCACTTAGAGAGGAACTTTATGCATGTCGGGCTCAACAAATTTTTGCATGCACACAATAACAGGTTGGAAACCCTTTTACGCATGACTAAAAATAGATTCCCAACAGGTGCATATTACAACTTTAGGGTTGGTCTTTCTAAAAATAGAATCCCAACAGGTGCGTGCGACACTTTAGGTTGGTCTTTATTGCTTCCAACTTGCTTTTTCTCCAAGTTTCTGAAATTGGAGAAAGTCTTTTTTCTTAATGCCCATCCTTCAAGTCATCAAGCAAGTGATTTAGGAAGATGTTCTCAACCTCTTCTAATTCAATTTCTAGTTTTGCTTAGTGAGATCCATCTTTATTTTTTCTTATTGCTTCTTGTTGAAATCCATCTTTGTGTTGATGTTAAAATCTTTGAGTTTTTACTAGAGAAGAATATATTTTGTGATTCTATTATTTTATAGTAGAAGTTTCTGACTGAACTAGGTCACGTGGCTTTTCCCTTCACATTGAGGTGTTTTCCACATAAAAAAAATCTTGTGCATTTGTTGGTTTAATTATTCAGGTAATTGATTTGTGTTGATTGGATTTGTGATTGTCTATTTAATTTACACAAAGAGGGATAACTTATCCCAACACTCCCATCTAAAACATCTGGCAGTGTGGTCCATTGAAATGACTATTATTTCTACACAAAACTAAACTATTAAGGGACTGTTTAGACTTTGAATAGATGAATTTTCATTTCTTCATTTTTGGGTGGAATTGAACTATTAAGGGACTGTTGGAATAGATGAACCTGTTCAGTTAGATGGATGGAACGGGAATTATATGCATGAATTAATTAAAATAGATAGATGTATAATAATTAAAAATATAGATAATGTTTGGGTTGTCCCCAAATTGAACATTGATGTGGCTCCTGAATGAATACTGCTGAGAATCCTATAAGATTGAACAAAGGTCAGAGGACGTCGGGGGTATTCCCGGCATGAACACTCTGACCCTCAAGTTAATGAACGAAACTATTTTTAGAGGGTATAGATAGTAGCAAGAGCTTGCATTTTGGGGGGCACATACCTGGTCCTTTTATACTTGAGCGAGAGTGATAGCTAGGATGTGTACGTAACTTGTATGCAAGAGAGATACGATTTCATTCCTGGAAGAGGACTCCAGGAAAACATGCCTTATACAATCCTATGTTCTCAGCAATATTTTTAAAACTGGACTGGTGATTGAACTGGTTAGTCATTTGGTTTACGGTCCAACCGGTTCAACCGACTAACTCAATTGGTTGAATCGATCTTCTTTTTTTAAAAAAAATTAAAAAAATAATATAACATAGTTTAGGAAAATCTAAACCATAGATTTTAATTTCCATATGTAGATATTTTGTATAATAATATTATATTTTAATTCATCCTTTTATTTTACTAATAATTTTAAATAAAAAACTTCTCATTATTGAATTGTGAACCAGGCAAGACCGGACTGATCAACTGACCGGTTCACGATTAAACTAGTAAGACCGGCCAGTCTAGTTTTGAAAATGTTGGTTCTCAAGACTGTGTAATAGGCATTCCTATCAGCACAAAGATTTGATGTGGCATGTAGCTAGTAGTGTAATTAAATATCCGTGTTAGAGTTTCTTAACACCGGTCCCCCCTTAAAAAGACGTGCAATGCACTTTGAGTTTTTTTATTTTTTAAACCACTTGGACCATTGTATCATGCTTTCATGCATGGAGTTGATCTTTTGGTAATCATCATAATAAATGAAAGCATTTATGCAATGCTTCAAATTTGCTTCCCAACGCCTCATCTTTGCAACCTCGTCCTTTATAAATGAGGATCCCTTTTTTGTTCCTTCGCATCTCTAAAGGGTTTCTTAGTATGGATCTTGAAAGCCTCCCTGATGAGACAACCTTGTACTAGGAAATTAACCCTGTCGTGCTAGTCCAACACATGGGGGTTAATCCTATCGAGCAAACTGAATATGTAGAAATTAATCTCGTTGCACAGGTTCAATAAGAGGAAATCAATTCAGGGAATATGAATGCTCAGTTGGCCATGTGGATCCAATTTTTCTATGGAGAGATCAAGCGGTTGGATGTAGAACTAAAGTTGGTTAGGTGATCTCTTTGGACAACTAATCGGCATTAACAGAGCACACCGTCAGTCACCTACAGTCTTTGGATCGCATTCAATCTTTGGAGACAAAATTTGCAATTGCTCATCAGCAGATAGAGGAGTTGGAGGCAGTTGTGAACACTTTGGTTGAATAGATAGGATTTCTCTTCTCCTTGTTCTTTTTTCAGCCTAACCAGCCTTCAAGGAATAATATTGTTATTTTGTTGGAATTGTATCTCATGGATGTGCCTTTTCATAAGTGTTTTGTTCTAAAATGATTAATCTCTTTGCTTCAAAGGGTCAGCAGATCCATTGCTACGATTCTAAAAAATCAGAGAGGATCTGTGGATTACAGAAACACAGATTTGGTGATTTCGCTTATTCCAATCGCGCCATTCTACAAGTTCTACTAATGACCTTGGTTTTATAAAAATTTCTTATTTAACCCCTGTTAAGTTAATTTTCCTCTTTTCGTGCTTGTGTTCAATGTAATTATTAAAAAATAATAAAGCAATAAAGCATAAGTAATCAGAAATAGCACACACACATATAATATGAATTTTTATAGTAGTTCAGGCAACCTACTCCACTCTTCCAAGAGCACACTCTCCTTGTACCTTTGTTTCCATTATCTCATATAATAGAATACAACAATGCACCCTATACTCTTCTAGATTTCAACTCTAGGGGGCGTAACCATAGTACTCCCAATACTCTTCTGGATTCCAGCTCCAAGGGGCATAAACACAATGCTCCTGTACTCTTTTAGATTCCATCTCTAGGTAGAGTAAACAAATGTTCCCAACACTCTTCTGGATTTCAACTTTAGGGAGCATAAACAAGTGTTACCAACACTCTTTTAGATTTCAGTTCTGGCAATTGTAAACAAATGTTCCCAACACTCTTCTGTATTTTGGCTCCAAGGGATGTAAACAAGTTAGCTTTTGTCTGTACTAAGACAGTCATAACTCTTCTTAATCCTGGTCCACACTACCAGCTCAAGGCAATTATACAAATATAAGAATACGAAGGTTAAGCATACTTTATAGATTTCTCAATATAAGCATAGGGGAAGACTTAAAATTTGATGTCTCTCTATGTTATAAAAGTTCTTTCCTTAATGTATGAAGAAGATAGCCTTAAAGATTTTGAAGATTGGAGCTTTTGAATGGATATTTAGAAGATGAAGCTCTTGGCCTTAGGTGGAAGGTTTTGTAGAAGATTTAGGCTCTTGAAAAATACTACTTCACCACCTTTGAATCATCTCACCTCTTCTCCTTAAATAGCTCTCTTGAAAACTTAATCGTTGGTGGAAGACGATCTTCATTGAATGAAGAGATGACGGTAGATTAGTAGGAATAAGTGTAAAAGACCATTTTGATAATCTCCCATTTTAAAAAATCCATCTTCTAATTAATTCTCATCTGCTTAAAGCCGTTCTGCAGTGCTGACCTTGACATAGAAGAAAGTGAATAACTGGTTCAAGCAACTGACAGATGAGAAGATATTACAACTATGACTGTTTCATGATTTTGAAAAGAAGAATAAATTATGACAAATTTAGCTGCTCCACTTTGTCCAGTGCTTCTTTACATTTGTTTGAAGTTAATTTTAGACAAAATCTCTTTTTCGTCGAAGTCTCTTTCTAACTGAACAAAATCTCTTCGTCTCCTACTTTCTTCGTAGTTAATTTCAGATGAATTTGAACTTCTTCATTCTCTGACAAATATGTTTACTTTCTGAACTTCTTCTTTCATTTGCTGCCTTTCCACTATTTCTTCGGATAGTGTGAGATTTCGAATAAAGTATTTAGATTGACATCTTTGAGCATATTTTGAATTCTCTATAACTGAAACTTTCTAAAATATGGCTAATGGTAAGAGCAAATATCTGCAATCCTGTACTTGAAAATTTGAATTAGTTTCTTGATGTTTGATTTTTGTTTTAGCACTTAAAATCCTCAAGCATTTCATTCTCCTTCAATGGATTGTCTATTTTTACAATCCAAAAAGGTTGTGGACCACTTAGAAGAAGATTTTTGCAAGATATAGCTGTTGCAGTGTATTGAATTTTTGATATTTAAAATAGTAATTTTTACGGTAGCAATATTATTATACCAAATCATTATAGTACCGCTTTGCCTATAGTTAATTACAGACAAATCAACTATCTGCCTATTTGTATATAACTGTTACTATAGCAAATTGTCTTAGCAATTTGTCCATAGGTATTATAGTAAATACTGTAAATCATCCAATGGCTATTGTAGCAAATTCTTTTGAAGGTTATTATAGCTCTTTATTATAGTAATTTGTCCATAATTTGTCTTAGAAATTCATCCGTAGGTACTGTAGCAGACACTATGGATCGTCCGATGGTTGCTGTAGTTGATTCATCTATAGGTCACTATAGCATAGCAATTTGTCCGAGCAACTTAGTTTGAGCAATTTCATTTCGTCTGACACTATAGTAGCTTCTTTAATGGTACTTACTGTAGCAAAATTACTATAGTAGCACTCTTACACTAATAAAGTTCTGCACTTTTGCTACTTATTAATTTAATCGTAATATAATTATCTAAATAAGATGTGCATAAGGTATAAAGCATGAATATATTCTTTGAAGCACATTAGCATATGACCCAAGGCATTATAGAATGATAAATAAAGTTGAAAACACTACGGATCAAGATGTATATGCTTGCGTAAATAATATCCCAATAAAACACTTACAATCTAAGCACATATTTTTACATTTCAAGCATCATTGGAATAAATCAAGTCTTTTTGCAAGTTTTGATGTCATCAAAATCATACAATAATCTCAATAGGTCATACTACATTCCTCTGGATCTGGAAGTAGACCAAGGACTTCGTGGAAATGAACTCTTGATTGGTATCATCCTCACGCGGGTTTTTCACCTTTTCAAACTCTGACACCAATCATTGTGTTGCATTTTTTTCGATACGAATGCAACCAATCAGCGCTTCCATCCATCCACGTATACGAGGTTTAAATGTGGCAGAACATAAAAGAATAGCCAATTTTTGGTTTACATGAAGCCCTAGGCGAGTGGCTTTCTGGTTTCACACAAAACCCTAAGTGGTTTTGATGAGAGGCATCTTTAAGATGCCGTTGCGGATAGAAAAAATCACTTTCTATTTTTGGCTTCTTCTCCATCTCGTCTACTTTCAAGCCATCATTATTCTCTTCTTCTCCTCTTATAGTTCCTCCTTCTTCATTAGTTTTAAATCTCTGTTTATCCTATTCATCAAATGGTCATTGATAGATCTCATCCTTGCATTTCCCCTAATATAGTGGAGGCCTTTCAACTCTATCCCTTGCCTAAGGTTATGAGTTGAATATTCCCAAAATCCTTTGCTTTTTCCTAATATCTTAAAAAGAATCTAGTTCCCATTTCTTTAAGGTCTCTTTGGGTAGGTTTTCATCTTGACCAAACCAACTTCATTTCTCTTCTTCTTTCTGAGTATGACATTTCTCTAAGATAGTTGGTCCCCAATAGTTGGCATTACATCTTGTGTCTTTGCTGCTAGGTCCACAATCTTCGACAAGTCCCTATCTTTATCATTTCCATATTTTCTCATTTAGCAAAGTGCCTCATTCATCTTATTACTTTTAATTTCTTCCTTACACTCCTTGGTGAAAGTTGTTCATGCAAACTATTGACCCAAATGATGAATGAAAAAACCATTAGCCTTGAGTCAGGATAGTGATTTGGATTACCAATCCAAAATGTTCCCCGACCTTTCTTTCCCCTTTAAATCAACATAGCTTGTTCGTCCTTAGGTATAGGTTAATGTCGATGGGTGGGTTATCAGTGGATGCTATGTCTTTCGCCGATCATTGTCACCAAGTAAACTTTCCTTGTGGCTTTCCAGGTCAAGATGTTATTGCTCCTAATCCTCTTCCCTTTTTATCCTTTCTATTCTTGAACTTGACCTTTGTGATAGAGGAAGAGTCCAATCTTTTTCCAACTGTTCGCCTGAGTCCTCATCGGGCACAGGCTTTTGCTCCTGTTTCCTCATATGCTCCAAAGCAAATGGTTCCATATGCATGATAGAGGACTAATATTGTTGCTCGGAAAATAAAATTCAACACTTTCACTAGTTCTCCATCTTCTTCCCCTTCCTCTGGATCCCTTGGAAAGGGGTTGGTGGATCCACTTCCTCGCCAGTTGGGGTAGCACGTTCCCCTAGTGTGGGTCCTTTTAACATTTCCTCAAGAGGTAGCCCCGTTGCATCCTTCTTCCGACGGGTCTAATTGACTCAACGGAGCAGATTTACCTTCATCTCTCCATCTTAGGTCAACTTTTGAGGAGTGTTTGCGCTTCGGAGGGATTTAGATAAACTTCTTGGAGGATTGATGTATCCTCCCTCTATACATTCTTCTTTTACTTTTGCCTCTTCTTCAATTGTAGTTCTGTTTTTCACCAATTCTACTCTGGTGAGTGTGTTTTGTGTACCTTCTTCTTCTGCTAGTCTTATGTTTCCTCTATGGCTATGTCTTCACCACTTTCTACGTCTACAGCTCCTTCTGTGTCTCTTGTTCCAGAGGTGGCAGTAGGAACAATTTTGACAGTGGATCCAGGTTCGTCTGGACCAGGTGGTCAGGATGTTGTTGCTCAGGAATAGAAACTGGAGAGAGCGTCTGTTGAGGAGCTTACGAGGAAGACCACAACAATAGGAGAAGCGATAGTTGTGTAAGTTTCATCACCGGCTGCAACGATTCAGCATCCCTACACCGCTTTTTGTTGGTTAGTATTTTCTTTTTCTTGTTTTTTGTGAACATTTTTAAGAGTAGGTCTAAAAACCCAATTGATCCTTCCTTGTATATGTATTACAGGGCATTCCTTCTCTCCTGAGCTCATAGCCCCAGCCTTTAAGCGTTCGCGCTCTGGTTCTAGCCCTACTCTTGCACAACGCCCTCAAATGAAGGCTTCGAGTTCAAGAGGGTCGGCTCCTGCTTCAAGAGTTGTTTAAATTACCGATGTTGCTACTTTCGACAGTCGAAGTTCCTCCAGACCTTCCTCGCCTCTGAGCACGACTCATATAGAGGTTCCCATCACTTCACTCCTTGAGTGTCCGTAGAAAGCAGTCATTCTTGTCACCAAATTTTCTTGCTCTGCAGACTATTCTCAAGGTTAAGACATGCTATGGGACAATTTGGTGGTGGATTATGCATTGGATGTTGTGTGTAGTATGATTACCAAGAAGAACTTCATTGACCAAATTTGGTTTTGCATGAGTCAGCTACTAAGCGGTTAGGAGCAACTTGCCATGGCTTTGTCACAACTTTGTGAGAGGGGGCTCAATTTGCAAATAATATCTGAGTGGCTCCAAGAGGTGGAGGAGGAGCTGGAGCAGGAACGAAGGAGGCCATGTCCTTCAACTTAGGGTGATTGAAACCACACTGCGGCTAAGTTGAGCGCGGGCATTTTTTGGAGCTTAAAGAGATTGTTTCCGCTCTTAAGGAATGAGATGATAGGTTTATCACTGAGCGTGATGTTGTAGAGGTGGCTTGGAAGGAAGCTGCAGAGGCTCTCCTCAAGGCAAAAGCTTATCTTGACATTGCAGTAGAATTTGCTAATTCTTATGCTAAGAGGATAGTTGCTCTAAAGATGGAAGCTGCCGCAAGAGAGTTGTATTTGTAGTAGAGGGTTAGTGCGCTTAAGATCAAGGATGCAACATTTACTCATGTGATTGACTTGTTGAAGGCTCAACACATTACTGACATTGCTCGGATCCACCAACAATGTTTCGAGGAGCTGGACAAGGAGCCGAAGGGTCAGAAGATATTGATCTAGCAAATTACCAACTGCTTTGTGTAGGCTTTTCTTTCTCATAGAAAGAAAGTGTCTAAAAAGTTCCCTAGATTGGATGTTGATGATATACATCCAAATGGGGAAGATTTGTAGCTTCAAATATGCTTAAATGGATAAATTTGAAACTTTATTTTTCATCTCTTGCATTGGTTTGTATGTTGTGTGAAAAACTAAAGAACATCATGTCGTGTTCCTTTGTTAATGAGTTTAATCCCTTTGACTAAGTTTTTTTAGTGTGTTGGAGATTGAAACTCTGCGTCTTTCTCATTCTGTTTAGGTGCGACCTTCAGTTTCATTCTGCGGAACCGAAATGGCAGCCCCTATTCAGGTGCGCCCTTTGGTTTCGTTGTATGGAACCAAGGTGACTTGGTGAAAAGGCATGCCTTTT
>JAYJMB010072817.1:0-23616 GCA_036873735.1 Pouteria campechiana | reverse complement strand
CACAAGTAAATCAGACTTTTGCTCAAAATTGCCCAAATTTTTAGCAGTATCAGCAGCCATACCCACCTAGATAACCACAAGGACAAACTTCTAACTATGTTGTATCTTTAGAAGATATTGTTAAGTCTCTTACCATCAACACTTTGTAATTTCATTAGGAGACAAAAGCTAGCATTCAGAATTTGGAGAATCACACAAAAGCTAGCATTCAAAATTTGGAGAATCAGGTAAGTCAGATAGTTACCATAATCAATCGGCTAGAGACACAAATTTAGGAAAATTGCCTTCTCAAACAGTGTGAATCTAAGAGAGAATGTGAGTATAATTGTTTTGAGGAGTAGTAAAGAGATTGACATTCCAACAAAAGCAACTCCTACACCAACAAAGCAAGAAAAAGCGAAAAGCATTATTGCAGACAAGGACCTTCCTAAGGACAATGAAGTGACTTAGTGTAAGTTTTCACCTCTTTTGGAATATAAACCAGTACCACCTTTTCCTTGAACTTCAGTAGAATCTCACAAAATTAAGAACTATAAAGATTTCTATGAAACTTTCCATAAATGTGAGATAAATATTTCACTTTTTGATGCCATTAAACAAGTACCTCGTTATGCTAAATTCCTGAAAGATTTATATACAATAAAGAGGAAACAAAAACTTCAAAGATATGAGAAGGTGAGAGTAAGAGAGAATGTTTCTGCAATCATTCAAAGAAAAATCCCTATAAAGTGCAAATATCCAAGTATGTTTACTATCCCCTACATGATAGGTAATACTAGACTTGAAAAGGCTATGTTAGATTTAGGAGCTTCCATTAATATTATGCCATATTCTTTGTATTCTTCTTTGAAACTTGGACCTTTGAATAAAACTAATATTGTGATTCAATTGGCTGATAGATCCAATGTCTATCCAAAAGTTGAAGTTGTGGATGTTCTTGTGGAAGTCAATGAATTGGTTTTTATGCTGATTTTTATGTGCTAGATATGGAGAATGGTAATCACACTACTCCCATTTTATTAGGAAGTCCCTTCCTGAAAACATCCAAGACTAAGATAGATGCTCACGGTGGCACACTTACCATGGAATTTGATGGCGAAATTATTAATTTTTATATTTATGATGCCACGAAATATTCTGATGATGATGATCCTATTTACTCCATTGATGTGATCGATTGTTGTGTACAAGAAGTTTTTGAACTTGATGGAAAAGATGAATTGGAAGTTGCCATTAGTAAACATCTTGAGAAGGAGAATGAGGTGTTACCTTTGAGTACTGATTTGCAGGAAAGTATTGCAACATTGGATGACTTTCCGAAGTTACTAGAATTAGGTAATGATCCTTATATAGAGTTATCAATTTCTAACGAGAGCTTTTTACCATCTGTTTTGTAGGCATCTATTCCATATTTGAAGTTTCTTCCCTGTCACCTCAAGTATGTGTTCCTTGAAGATTGAGAAACCTTGCCTGTGATCATCTCCAATAAACTCAGTGCATTACAAGAAGAAAGGCTTGTGCAGGTTCTAAAGAAGCATAAGAGGGCTATCGGTTGGATAATGAAAGTTATTAAAGGAATTGACCTATCTACATACATGTTTCATTATTTCTTGTTTGTAATTGCTCCAAATTGAAGAAAGATGTTGTGAGTCAAGCCAACGACTATAAAGAAAAGCACTACTTAGGAGGCAACCCAAGGGGAGTTTGTTTTTCTTTTTCTTATTTCTTTTCCTTATTTCTATATTTATATTATGGTTATTTTTATTTCTTCTTTACATTTGACCTTCCATTGGGGACAATGTAAGTTTTAAGTCTGAGGGAGGGGATTTAGTTTTAGGTTTTGGTTGTGTTCTTGTTTTTATCTTTGCCTTTATTTTTGAAAAAAATAATTTTTTTAAGAGAGAGTCCATTTTACCCTATATTTTGGTGCTTTCCTATGATTTGAGGTTGAGAATGTCATGAGCAAGATTCAACTGAACTTGAAAATTTCATAACATAATTGATTAAGTAATCTTTCAATTTACAATTGCTTGATTTAGTTATTTTTCTTGAGAAAGGTGATTAGTAAATTTTGTATGCAAAAGCTAGTGAGATTTAGAGCCTTTAGACTAACACGTTTGCATCAGTCTCATTCTTTTTTTTCATAAGAGATATTTTCCATGGATTTGTTTCTATAGAACTTGCCTTGGTTCTGTTTGAGATCACATTGATACATGCCAGCATAAACATGATTAAGGCCTTCTTTGTTTTGAAGTACATGAGCCAAACAGCCTATGTTATGAATACTTTTTCCTCTTGTTGTGCCCCTTTGAGCTTTATAGATTTTTATTGTGATCTATGTTATAAACTTGAAACCTAGAAAAATAATAACTTCACCCAAGCCATAGATATAGTAGAGCATGGGTCATCATTGTGCTATGTATGGGTCTACAAGAAATAAAGTATGGGGGTGTCAAAACTTGTGGTATGGCTATGATTGATGAAATAGAAGAGATTGTTCTTCTTAAAATTGAAAACAAATGTCAAAGTGAAAGAAAAAGAGAAAAGAAAAAGAAAATATCAAAATTCCAAGGGAAGGGATCTTTGTATACATCATGTATTCAAAGGTGAAAGATACTAAAGAAAACAAGGGATTTTACATGTCTTATATATTTGACCTTGAGTTGATTTATGTGTGCTTCACTAGTTTCAATGGCTTTTGAGTTATATTCCCAAATATTTCTCACCTTTACCCTAAACCCCATTACAACCCATAAAAATTCCTTAATGATTCATGATATGCATGTGATCCTAGTGATGGAAAATTAAAAGATGTGCAAGCTTATAGTAGATCACTTTCATTAGAATAAATTTGAGCAAAACATATACCTTTCAAATACATGAGAGTAAAGTGTTTATTTTTGTGAGGATCCTACTTGTTTAGTTGAACCATCTTCAAAAGAGAATGCTTACTGAATGATTATAGGTTATGTGAGAATATTTTATTCATGATATATTACAAGTTTTGAAGAGTTTTGGTTATTCTTTATTTATGATAATTGCAACCTTGATAATCTTTTGGGGGAGAGTGAATTTGAGTTTTGCCTGAGGATAAGTAAAAGTTAAGTGTGGGGGAATTTGATAAGAATGAAAAATATTATATTTTATTCCCTTAATACTAAATATTTTACACTTATTTAACTCCTATATGTATTCATTATTCTTATATTCTGATTTAGAAGGTAATTGGAATAGAAAAGTGCAAAAAGAAGTCAATTGAAGGATTTTGGATAACTTCAGCATCACTCTATATTTTGGGTATAAATCTCTCATCAGACCTCCAATTGAGATGATTAAAGATGTTTTGGAAATACAAGAAAAATTTCTACAACTTTTGTGTTTGGAGTTTTGAGAGATAAAGACTACATCAAGGATAACTAAGCAAAGAAAGTATCAAAACATATCAAAAAGGAGCCAAAGATTACACATGGTATCACTTGTGTACCAAGTTTGCTATATTTAGACAATGACTTGGAAAATGTTATCAATATAAAAGTTATAGATCTTGAATTTAACTCTAATTCAAGAAGAATTATGAGATTCTGAGTTGAAATGAAAAATTTATGGTTGAAACAGTGAACACATGTCTGATGGACAGCAAACCGGAGCTGTTGATGCCCATGTTCATTCAACATACCTTGATTGTCCAGCAGAGTGGCACCGGTGGTGCCCATCTGGCATCGTCAATGCTAGCGTATTTCCACTATCTTTTGAATTACATTTCAATTATGCCAATATTCTATTTTTAAGTTGTTTTGGGAAGTTTTTAGGTAGTTTTTCTTCGTAGCACTTGAGGGTTCTTTTTGCGAGGGTTTTGAGAGGACTTCTTGGCAGCTTTCAAAAGAGAATTTTCTCTCTTCTCTTTTTTATTTTATCTTTTTTGTGATTTCATAGACCTACATGACTAAACTTTTATTCTTGGTTTAAGGAGACAAAAGCCTCAGAATCTATATACTGTAAGATCTAATTTGTTTCAATTGTTTAATTTATACTTTGAGTATTGAATGTTCTTCTTTGATTCATGATTAAGATTGTTATGTTTAATTCCTAGGAGATCTACTAGTTTATTATTCATTATAATATATTATTAGATTAGATATCAAATCCATAATTGTTTGATCCCTATAATCTGCAAAGCAACTAGGGTTTGATAATTTGTTGTTGTTGCACTTATTAAATCTTAGGAAGAATAGTTGACTAAATTAAATGCAACCAAGTGTGCTTGTATTATTTAGCTTCATTAATCTCTACAAATCTTAAGGCTGCTATTAGATAAATCTCTAGCATATGTCTGAGGTTGTTTAGTAATTAGGGTTAATTGGATCATGTATTTCTAATTAACTATGTTGAAGGAGATATAAGAAAAATAATTCTAATGGTGAATATTCAAATTATGATTTGATTTATAATCGCATCAATGATTAGTTATGAGATTCTGAAGATGAATGCTGACTTAAACCAAGGTTTACTTCTCTAATAGATTTCTTTTATAACACTTTCTTCATTACATTCAAAACCCCCCTTTCTTGTTCACATTATACAAAATTAAGCTAAATACTCCTCGTGAGGTTGACCCTTACTCACACTACTACAGAAATTTGAAATTAGAGAAAGGTTCTAAATTTGGTGGCCAGTGAGAGCACACCACTCACATTCAAACATCCTACTCACATTCAGACATCCATACACAAGAAGAATAATCACTATACATAAAACACAGGATACTTTCTATCCCCAAATTTCAATTTGATGTTTCATAAAAGATATACTAATCATACTAGGAAATACATTCTATCCCCTTCAATCCATGCATATACAATATTAATGGGATAATTCATATCCCATCATATCCACACCATTATATAGTCTAATGATCATAAAGAAATCCAATTAATACATAATCAAGGGATACTCTCTATCCCTAACTTTCAAGTATTCAACATACATAATATATCAACCTTTAGAAAATATGGGATATTCACAATCCCCAGACAAAACATACATGCCTGAAAATAAGTAACAAGATATTCTATATCCCCATCCATGCATTTAGCATATAAAGCCTACTTACCTCACTGTAAAAGCATGTTCTTCTATTCCTTAGCTTGTCAAGCTCCATAGCTTCTCATTTTACTCAATAGTCCTGTACACATCATATCGATCATAATTCACTTCATGCAAAAATGTAATCACATCATATTAATGACACCTTCTAATTATATCTTACACATTTACATATATCATGCTATTGTCTCTTTCATAGTCATCCATGTTAATCATTCATACTACTTTCCTCATGAAAACACTATATCAAACATGTAGTATAAATCATTTAAGTTACAAAATTTCAAGGAATTAACACCAAGGAATTCCATTTCCAATACACGTATTTGCTATATCACATGAT
This sequence comes from Pouteria campechiana, assembly GCA_036873735.1. Classification (NCBI taxonomy): domain Eukaryota; kingdom Viridiplantae; phylum Streptophyta; class Magnoliopsida; order Ericales; family Sapotaceae; genus Pouteria; species Pouteria campechiana. The sequence continues at coordinate 18,170 of JAYJMB010072817.1, read as the reverse complement.
TAGTGTATAGTTAATCTCAAGAACAAGCTAATTAAAACTTTAATTCACCCAATTCATGACTCTCATAATTCATACATAAAAATCCTTTCTCAACTCCAATTAGGTCACAACATAAAACATGTTTTACATGTCCAAATCATCCCAAACAAGCCCCAAAACCTTATAATCAACGCATTAAACATTTTCCATAGGACAATTTCACATAATTCATGAAATTATCAAATTTTACTATTCCCAAAACCCTAGCTTAGGGTAAATCATCATTTCTAATGCTTAATTTAGTTCCAAAACATCACTTAAACATCCCAAACATATAACTAATCTTTTCCCCAATGACTGTTATAAAAATTTCATCATTTTTCCCCAAAATTCCACTGTTTACGAAACCCTAGCCATGCATAAAACCCAAATTTGGTTGGGAAAATGATCTTACCTTGGATCTCATGCTAGCCATCCTCCCCAAGTGAAGGTCCAAGCTCTAAGTTCCACATAACTCCTTTCATTTGGTGGAAATGAGAATTTTCTTCCATTTTTCATGGTTTAAATAGATGAGGTTTAAATTAAAAAGATCATGTGATTAGATAGCTAGGCATGATAATTTCCTAGCTAAAATGGCAAGAAATTGAGTGTAACGGAGCTAGGGCAAAAGGGGAAGAAAGAACGAAATGGACCAAGAAAAAATGGGATGGAAAAATGGCTAAAAAAAGTTAGTTGTCTGACTTTTATTATTGACCCTTATCATAGCGTCGAATTCCATGCCATGATGTGGAGTTCACTAATCACACTGCCTTGCCCCATTTCAATTTGACATTGTGGCATCAATTTTAGGCCGCGATGTCCACTCGCTATTCCCTTTTTGTGTTGATTGTTTCATCCATTTTTCACCTTTCTTTCCCTATTCTTTTTCAATCATTTATTCTATATAAGAATAACATTAAAAATCACCAAAAATTTACCTCAATTAACTTGTAATCATGTCATTTAATCATACATATATGATTTTACTTGGCACAATTTCAGGGAACTTTTATGCAATTTACACATACTTGAACCATTTCATTTCAAACTGAATTTCTCTGCTTCAATTTATCACTAAAATTTTCCTTCCCCCATTTTTCAATACCTCAGGTGTTACATTTATGCCCCCTCAAGCTGAAATCTAAAAGAGTGCAAGAAAGATAGTTTATGCCCTCTAGATCTAGAATCTAGAAGAGTGCAAGGTATACTGTTTGTATTTTCACTATAGAGAGATAGTGGAACCCAAGGCACAAGAGGTATGTCCTTGGAAGAGTAGAGTAGGGACGGTTGCTCAAACCACTATAAAAAAATCATGTTGTTTGTGTATTTTGTGTGTGACTATTTTATTTCCTTTCATTACATTGTTTTATTATTTATCTCCTCATAATTTGTACAAAAGCACAAAAAGAGTAAAATTGATTTAACTTGGGTTAAGTAAGAAATTTTTATAAACTCAATTCACCCTCCCTTCTTAGGTTAGGCCATCCTTCTAGACCCAATAATATAGTTGTAAAGTTTGTTGGTAAGATCATAAAATCAACAAGTATTTAGTGGAACCTGAGTACAACAAAAGAAGCTAACTGAGAGAGTGGAGTAGGTGCTATGTTTAGGCTTAACTACTGTAAAAATTCCTATGTTTTGTGTTACATAATCTATCCCATTCTTTTTCAACACTTTGATTTTAATTTGGCCAAATTTTTGAAAGCTCCATTCACCCCCCCCCCCCCAACACACACATACACACACACACACACACACACACACACACACACACTCTTGAGCTACCTCTTGAATGGGACCAATAATTGGTATCAGAGCAGGCTTTAATAGTTATTCTTGATTATTGAATATTTTTAACTTTTTAAGAGATCCCAATGACCAACACTCTCCACACCACCTTTGTCGAGAGACAATCAACTTCCACACCCCCATTTTTTTATAGTAACAACTATGGGTATTGGAGATGTGAATGAAGAACTTCACAATTGCCACAGACTACCAGTTGTGGCTCATTATCAAGAATGGTGAAATATTCCAATATACTAAAGAGGACATACTGGCAATACAAAGAGATGCCAAGATGCCAAGGTAAAGAATTGCCTTAATTATGTCTTATCCCCATCATAATTTGAGAAAATATTATCTTATGTTCCACTAAGGAAATTTGGGACAAACTACAAATTGCTCATGAAGGAACTAACCAAGTCAACGAGACTAGAATTAATATTCTTGTGTAGGAATATGAAGCCTTCCACATGTGGGACAATGAGAGTTCAAGAGGTTTCAAAAAATCACCAACGGGTTAAAGCATCTTATAGGAAAAATATGAAGAGCCCAAATTGGTGAAGAAGATATTAAGATCCCTTCCAAGGCACTGGATACCCAAGGTCACAGCCATCCAGGAAGCTAAGGATTTGGACAAGATGAGCATTGAGGAGCTCATGGGTTCTCTTATGACCCATGAGATATTGATGAAACACAAAGCTCCAGATAAGCCAAAGAGAAAGAAGACCATTGCTCGAAGAGTAGAATCAGACAGTGAATCCGAAAGTGAAACTTCCATGAGTGGAGCTGAAGATGATAACGACATGGCAATGGTAAGCAGAAGATTCAAGGCCATGTTCAAGAAGAAAACTGGAAGCAATTCTAAACATTCTGGAAGCAAGGTCAAGAGAAAGGAAATCCTCATCTGCTATAGCTGTGGTAAGCTTGGCCACATGAGGTTTAACTACATAGAGCCTGATAAGAGGCAAGGGGAATAACAAAATAAAAAGTATAGCTCATATCCAAAAAAGAAAGATAACAATGATTGAAGCAACAAGAGATTCTAGAAGAAAAAGAAGGCACTTACTACATAGAAAGTATTAGAAAGCATTTTACACAAAAGTGCTAGTGACAATGAGAATGAACATCAAGCACAATTCAACAAGCTTTCACCAAGAAAAAGAGATCAAAAAGACTATTACACTAGAATTAGCTTCAAGGCCATCCAAGAAGATGAAGTAACTTCCAAACTTGAATCTCATAATTTCCTAGAAGAATTAGAAAGTTTATATGTTAATTTCAAGGCTTTGAAAGCCAAGTATAAGGATACCAAAAAGGAGCTGCTAAGAATGATCAATGAATGCTCCACATTGAAAGACAAGAAAAATAAACTCAAGAATAAATAATGTACCATCAATGAGCTTGAGTAGGTCAAGGCAACAAATAATGCCCTAAAAATGACCTTGGCCTCAACCTTACTAAGAATAAATCCTAAGAAGAAAGGTGGGCAACAACAAAAGAAACAACATCACAATTAAGGAAGAAAACAAAGGCCCAAACAGCAATGTTTTAGGTACCTAAAGCTATAGCAAAAATAGTAAATGCTACTCAGTCACCTAATGTCAACTTAGTGGCACCCAGGAAGCAATGAGGATCAAACTTTACTGGAACTAACCCTCCTGGACCCATTCTCAAATGGATACAAAAAAATTAAAACTTGACCTTATCATTGCAGGTGTGTCTAAGATCCATGAGAAGCAGCACATGGTACATTGATAGTGGTTGCTCAAGACACATGATAGGGGAGAAGGAACTATTGATTGAGCATGAAAAGAAAATTTATAAAACAGTAACCTTTAGAGACAATGGGAAAGGTAGAGTGGTTGGGATTAGTAAGGTCAACCAATAACACTCTACTATTATTACTGATGTTTTCCTAGTTGAGGGATTAAAGCATAACCTTCTAAGTGCTAGCCAATTATGTGATGGTGGATATAAGGTTATGTTTGAATCTCATATTTGTTCATTTTTAGATCAGCATTACTTGGTTGTAGTTCTAGGCAAGAGGCATGGAAATATGTATATAGTAGACTTGTGTGATATCCAAGCCAAGTATCTTGTTAGCCATAACGAATCCATAATGTGGTATAGAAGATCAGGTCATGCTAATAAAGACATGATTGAAAAATTATATCAAACATATATTATAGTTGGCTTACCTAAACTGAAATTTGACGAAGGACAGTTGTGTGATGCTTGCACGAGAGGAAAGCAAGCAAAAGAGTCTTTCAAATTGAATATAGAAGTGTACATAACTAAACCTCTTCAGTTTCTACATATGGATTTAGTGGGACCAATAAGAACAAAAAGTCTTGGAGGAAAATATTACGCATATGTCATTGTTAATGACTATAGTAGATATACGTGGGTAATATTTCTTGAATCCAAAGATGAGGCTTTTTCATTCTTTGAGATATTTTCCAAGCATGTGCAGAATGAATAAAGTTCTCATATAGTTACCATTAGGAGTGATCGTAGTGTAGAGTTTGAAAACTATAAGTTCATAGCTTACTATTAAAATAATATAATCTTTCAAACTTTTTCTACACCAAGAACACCCCAGCAAAATGGACTGGCTGAGAGGAAGAATAGATCCTTGCAAGAGATGGCAAGAACCATGTTGAGTGAGTACAATCTGCCATAATATTTTTAGTCTAAAGCTATGAATATTGCTTCCTTTGTTATTAATAGAATTCATATTAGGACAATACTAAACAAAATTCCATTCTAGTTGTATCATGGAAAAAAATTTAACATATCATATTTTCATACTTTTGACTGCAAATGTTTCATTCTTAATAATGGAAAAGAAAAAGTTGTAAAATTTGATAACAAATCTGATGAAGGGATATTCCTTGGCTATCAAATCTGATGAGGGGATATTCCTTGGCTATTCCATTATTAGCAAGACATTTAGAGTCTATAACTTGAGTACTAGATCTATAGAAGAGTCTATCCATGTCAAATTTAATGAATCTACTAATTGTTCAAGAAGAACAAGTGATTTTGATAATGAAGCAGATAGACTCACAACAAGCATGGAGAAGTCGAATGTGCAAGACAAATAGATACATGCTTCACAACTAGAAATAGCGATGGATGAAGCAGACAGACAACTTGAAGCATCCACGATTAAGGTAAATGAGTGAGGTAATTCTTCTATTTCTAAAGATTGGAGATTGATGCATACTCATCCTGAAAACTAAATAATTAGTGATGTATTTGATAAAGTTAGGACTAGATCATCCTATCATCAAGTATATAGTAACTTTGCTTTATTTCTCAAATAGAGTCGACTTGTATAGACCAAGCATTAGAAGATGAGAATTGGATTTTAGCTATGTAAGAAGAATTAGACCAATTTAAGAGAAATGATGTGTGGGCCTTAGTTCCAAGACCTGACTATTAAGCTATTATAGAAACCAAATGGCTCTTTAGAAATAAATTTGATGAATTTGGTTTAGTAGTGAGGAACAAGGCAAGGTTAGTAGCAAAGGGTATTATCAAGAAGAAGAGATAGATTTTAAGAAGTCCTACGCTACTGTTGGTAGGATATAAGCCATTAGAATACTGTTAGCATTTGTATCTTTCATGAATTTTAAACTTCACCAGATAAATGTCAAATTTGCATTTTTGAATAGTTTCATTAATGAAGAAGTTTATATAGAACAACCCCTTGGGTTTGAAGATCCTCAAGATCTTAACCACATCTTCAAACTTAAGAAAGCCCTCTATGGAGTGAAGCAGGCTCCTAAGGCATGGTATGAGAGGCTAAGTAGATTTTTAATTGAGAAAGGTTTCTCAAGGGGTAAGATAGATACCACAATCTTCATTAAGCATGCTATAAATGATATTATTATTATGCAGATTTATGTTGATGATATTATATTCAGGGCTACTAATGAAAATATTTGTTCAAAAGTTTATAAGATAATGTAAGGAGAATTTGAGATCAGCTTGATGGGGGAGCTAAACATCTTTCTGGGATTGCAAATAAAGTAGACGAAAGAAGGAATCTTCATTCACTAAGCCAAATATACAAAAGAGCTACTAAAGAAGTTTAACCTTGAAGATAGAAAAAGACATGGAACTCCTATGAGTACTTCCATCAAAATGGACAAGGACGAAAAAGGTAAACCAGTTTGTCAAAAGCTTTATAAACGCATGATAGGATCTCTGTTGTATCTTACTGCAAGTAAGCCAGATATCATGTTTAGTGTCTATATGTGTGCTAGGCTCTAGTCAAATCCTAGAGAATCACATTTTACTACAGCAGAAAAGGATCTTTAGATATCTCTTAAATACTCCAAACCTTGGTTTGTGGTATCCAAAAAGTTTAGATTTTGAGTTAATAGGGTACTCTGATGTTGATTTTGCTAGATATAAAGTAGATAGGAAGAGTACCTTAGGAACATCTTAGTTTCTTGAAAGCATGATCATCTCATGGTTTGCTAGAAAATAAACATCTGTTGCATTGGCAACTGTTGAGGCTTAGTATGCTGTAGCTGGCAATTGTTGTGCATAGATTCTCTAGATGAAATAGCAACTCGGTGACTATGGTTTGAAGTTCAGTGATACACCCATCAGATGTGATAATATCAATACTATAAATCTGACCAAGAATCTAGTTATGCATTCTAGATCTAAGCATATAGAGATCAGGCATCATTTCATTAGAGATCACATCCATAATCATCATGTTTGCTTAGAATTTTACTAGTTGAGAATCAGTTAGTAGACATTTTCATTAAGCCTCTCCTAGAGGAAAGATTTTGCATTATTAGAAGGGAGTTAGGTGTGATAGATCCACATGCATAATGTTTATTTCATGATCATCATATTATATTTATGTTGACATGATCTAAATGGTTATTCTTTCTATTGTATGATTCAAATGCTATATGTTTATGATTTAAGATGCTATGCTAGATAGAATGAAATTAGTCTAATATTTCAGATATAGTTTTAGATGCATCTTAGGACATTATAAAACCTCACTTCATAATATTTGAAGTTCGTTTGGCATTTTATTTCAGACATAGCCCTTTCCATCTGAAGCTATAACTTCAAACTATATGAAATTCTAGCCCATGTCTGAAATTCTTATCATCTTCTAAAACTCCACAGTCTCATTTCCTATCATCCAAAACCTTCTTCTCTTGCATCTAAATCTTCATTTCTGAGATGATGCCTCATTTTCTTACTAGATTTAAATCTCTTTTGTTGGAATTCTTATCACTTCTTTATTTTCAGCAAACATTCATTCCTCTTCTCCTTGGAAATTCTTCTAATAAACCTCTTTATCCTCCCATGAAGGAATAACGAAACTCAGTAAGGACTGAGTTAAGAAGCAAAAGAAGAGAAAGATTGGAGTTCAAAGAAGAAAATACTATGAGCGATAAAGCAATACTCTCAGAATGTTTTTGCATTGGCTTTGGAGAAAATGAGATTCATCTTTACATAAGTCAAATGGCCTTAAATCCAACTCAACTTTGCTGGAGGCAAATGAAGAGAAGAAAGAAGAACGTATAGAAGTAGTAATGTCCACTTCTTTCCCCTCAACCTCCCATCAATTCCCCTTCACCTTTTCCCCATCTAAAACTTTGGCTCCTCCAATGTGACCTTCCCAAAATTAATGGACGTGTGCCTCTGCCCTTTTAGACTTTTCAAAGGATCATAATTGGACTCCACCACAACTCACTTATAGCCTCAAACCATCTTCTCTCACACTTATTTTCTACCCACAATCTCATCCTTGCTACACTTCTATTTATTCTATATAACTCTATTTGTAATGAAATGCAATTAAATGCAATTAAATGTTTTATGTTTTACTTCTACATTTTTTTGCGTATTCTATATCTTTCATATTTTCTATCACCTGTGCCCTTTTTAGTATGAAAAAAAGGGGGAGAAATTGTATGATTAGTAGGATAAGAATACAGTGCATTCATTTAGGGGGAGGATGCACCTAGACAAGGGGAGCTATGTATGTCTAGTTATGATTATAATATTTTTGTTTAGTTCCCATGTACCGTATACAATTTTATATCTTTTTGAAAGGTAATTAACTCAAATGTTTTATCATTATAAAAAAGAAGGAGAATGTTGATCCAAACCTCCTTTGCTCAGCTTATTTTGGTGATAAATGTATTTAAACAACTGAGTTTTTGATGATAAGCAAAATCATGTGAGTGAATGGTTAAGTTACTGACTGCTAATTTTCGAAGTGTGTAGTAACACGTATATAAAACATATAAAGGAATAATCTTGAATTAAATGGACAATGCACACAAATCATATCAGAGAAAAGATCCACAGAATATAAGAAGAAAATGTAAATGCTAAAAGGTTAAGTGACCTTGAACTCAAAAGAGAATTTCAGATGCAATGGGACACGTCTAAAATCATGAGGAACAAATCCAAGAAGTTCAATGTGTTTAAAAGATGAATATTATAGACACAAGAACCTTGTCTAAAAATGCTTCAAATGTAAGGTCCAAGCTTCCAAGCCTATATTATAATTTAATGATATTTCTAACATCTTTTAAGAGCCCCAAAGTCACTTTGGACATGTTCTCAGACAACTAAAGAATTATACAAGAAAAGATACCTAAGTTTGGACGTAATCAAAGGTTCAATCTATGCTTTAGATGAATAACACAATGCTTCAGATGTAGCAAAATCAAGTTCAGACATGGCGAAGTTGATTTCAGACACGTCGAAGTCTAAAGTTTAGACGTTGAAGAGTTAACATTAGTTCGGATGCTGTGAAGTTAATATTTCAAACAAAGTTGAAGTTTAGATGCGCGGCCAAGAAATTCATGCAACTTCAAATCTTGTGAAAAACTTATTTCAAATGAAGCTAGTTCATGTCTATCATAAGAAGCCTAAGTTGTATAACTTCAAACATTGCGAAGTTACTACTTCGAACAGTTCAAAACTGTGAATGACTCCAATAGTGCAAATTTTTAATGAAGCATCTTCTTCCTTTCCAAACATGCTAAAGTGTTTATTTTAGATGATATGAAGCTGAAACAACAACACAATAGTCAAATTTTTTAAAATTCCCTTGCATTCAATGCTAACCACTAACCTCAATAGAAAGATTTGAATGCATAGTATAAAAGGAGTAAACAAGGATGTTCCAAAAGTTATAAATCTTGTAGACAATGTTCAAAGAGCATTTTATTAATAGTAAAGTTTTCTTTTAGGAAACTTTTAGCTCCTCTATGCAAAATGTCAATCCAAATTCAAAGTTTATTCTTCTGCGACCTTTTAGAATCTTAAATTCTTGTACTTACTGTAACACATTTTTTTCTTCTTCACTTAACTTTGTATAAACTACCTAAGCAAGAGGCACTTTTATTGTACAATATTCATTAGTTTTTAGGATAAAAAGCAAGGGGCTTGCTAATTGTCTTGTTGTTCATAGCAAGTAGAGAGATTTGTTGGATAATTTGTAAAATTTTGTTGGTGAGCTTTGAAATCTAATGGGTTGTTGAACCTAACCTCTTCACTAGGCTTGATTTTGATGATGAATATATTTAACTAGCTCAGTTTTGATGATGAACAAATGCATGTGAGTGAAAGTTTAAGATACTAAACATTATTTTCCAAGTGTGGAGTAACAAACAACATACAAGGAAGATAGCATAAGTGAACAACACATATACGACTACATCAGAGACAAAATCCACAAAAATATAAGGAAGAAAACATAAATGCTCAAATAAGAAATAATGGCACTAAAACATTGAAGAAGTGTGTTAAACAACAAAATGCCTCGAAAACACTTGTCAAAGTTATTCAGACTTGTGCTCAAAGTAAGACGAAAATCAAGGCTACAAAGTGAAGAAAAATCTAAGTTACGCACTCAAGCAAAGAAATAGATACTAAAGAAGCAAGTTCGGACATTGCATGAAGAATTAAAGACATGAAACAAGACTCAGACATTGTAGAACAACAAGTAAAGATGCTAGAACTAAAAAGCCATTCTCAGACATAAAATCCAGACATGGACACCATTGAAGACTGAAGAGAAAAGCTGAATGTGTCCAAAAATCCAAGTCCAAAAATCTCATGTGCTAAATCTCTGAAATAGCCATAGCTGATGATGCAAGACTGAAATATTAACCTCAGACATGGCAAACTCAATCTTGGACATAGCCAAGATCAAGTCATGCAACAAAATGCAACTAGCTTCAATCCAAGTCTGAAATCTTAATTACAGACATTGAGATCATTTTTGGACATGGCGATTCACTTCAAGACATGATCGAACATGGTGTTATAAGCTGAATGATTCATCTAAGTCTGAAATAATAATTTTAGACATGGCCATTCAAATCCACACATGACAAATCATTTATAGACATAGAAGAAAGAAGTCAAGTGCAAGCCAAGCACTAGTCCAATTCTGAAATTTTTATTCCGAACATGACTATTCAAACCCCCACATGATGATTCATTTTAAGATATTAGCAAAATAGTTAGTTTCAAGCTGAATGAGTTAAACAAGTCTGAAAACTTAACTCTAGACATGGAAACTGAACTCAAACATGGTTCAATAGATCTTAGACATGAAAACTCATGAGAGAGCTCCAATGGACATAAAATCCTATTAATTCACTCGCATTAAATGAATGTCATCTTCTCCAATGGGTAGAATTTGAATTTAGCTATAAAAGGAGTAAAGAAAGGTTGTTTCAAGAAGTTACAAGAATTACTTATCTTTGAAAACAGTAAGAAAAGAAAAACAAGAACATTTAATCTTAGACATTAAGTTTTCTTCCAACTTTATAGTGCCAGAGAGCTATCTCCATTCAAAGCTTATTATCCACAGCAACTTAAGGGAGTCTGAAATTATTCGTATTTATTACTACACATTTTTTAACTGCATTTAATTGAGTACAAACTCAGCCTATGTAAGAGGCATTTTTTATTGTACATTTTTTATTAAATGGGATAACACGCAAGGGGCTTACTGATCTTGTATAAGTTTGTTGGTGAGCTTTGAAAACCAATTGGGATAACTATGTTAGTGAGCTTTTGGAAAACCAACCTGTGTAGATGTTTATTAGTAAGCTTCTAAAAGACCAACATATGTAAGAGTTCACTGGTAAGCTTGGGAAAACCAACTAATATCTATGTGCTTTGCATTGCGTGATCTACTTCCAAATTATTATAGCACTTTGATTTTATATTGGCTAAGATTTTAAAAGCCCAATTCACCCCCCCCCCCCTCTTGAGCTATCGAAGGATAACACCAACAATTGGTATTAGAGCAGGCATCAATAGTTAGTCTTGATTACCAGTTATTTTGACTAATTGAAGTGATCCATATGACCAACACTATCCACAACACCACAGTTGAAGGATAGTTAACCACCAAACCCATTTTTTTGATGGCACCAACTACGAATACTGGAAAATGCATATGCAAAACTTTTCGATAGCCACTAAGTATAAGTTATGGCAAATTATCAAATATGGAAAGACCGTCACAAACATAAAAGATAAAAATATTGCTAAAGATATTGTATTAGTAGAGAGAGATGCTAAAATGAAGAATAGACTCTACTTTGCATTGTCACCTTCTGTGTTTCAAAAACATTTTGTGTGTAGTTCAGCAAAAGAAATCTAGTATAAGCTTAAAGTTGCACATGAAGGTGTTAATCAGGTTAAGGAGACCAAAATTAATATACTTGTGCAGGAATATGAAGCCTTCCACATGCAAGATAATGAAACAATATCAAAAATATTTGGAAGATTTCAAAAGATCACCAACGGGTTAACCGGTCTTAGTAAAAAATATGGAAAACCCAAAATAATAAAAAAGATTCTAAGATCTCTTCCAAGATAGTGGATGGCAAAAGTCATAGCTATCTAGTCACTAGTAGCAACCCCCTTCTCCCTGATCCAAAACTTTAGATCCTCCAATGTGACCTTCCTAACATAACGGAAGCATGCCTATGCATGTTTCCAAATGCTTTGAAGGATCATAGTCGAGGTCTACCACAATCTCTCTGATCCCACCTTTTCTTCCATCAATCCCTCCTTGCTACACCTTTTTAAACATTAGACAAGCACTCTGTTTGTATTGAAATATCTTTAAGTGTATCTCTATTTGTAACTCTGCTTGTACTAAAATGAAATGAAATAAAGTTTTCTTTGTTAATTCTGAGTATTTCACAATCTATTTTGGATACTCTTTCATATACCCTTTTGATAATGACAAAAAGGGAGAGAAATATTTGTGTGAATGTTTGTATGATTGTGTGATTGTATATACGATTTGCCTATCTGTATGCATGTATAATTAAAATCCAGTGCACCCATTCAGAGGGAGGAAGCACTAAGTTAGGGGGAGTTATGTTATATATGAATAATCTCAAATTAGTTCCCATGTATATTCGTATTTTATCTATTTGAAATATAATTCACTCAGATGTTTTGTCATCATCGAAAAGGGGGAGATTGTTCAACTAAACCTCTTTGTTAGGCTTGATTTTGATGATGAACATATTTAACCAGTCAAGTTTTGATGATGAATAAAAGCACATGAGTGAAAGTTTAAGATACTGATCATTATTTCCCAAGTGTGCATTAATAAACAATATATAAGGGAAATAGCATAAGTGGACAGCATAAACAAGACTACATCAATGACAAGATCCACAAATATATAAGGAGAAAAACATAAATACTCAGATAAGAAATAATGACACTGAAACTTTGAAGAAGCAGTGTGTGAATTAACTCTTAAACATGCCTCAAAAATACTATTAGAGTTATTCAGACTTATCCTCAAAGTAATACAAAAATCAAGGCATCAAAGTGAAGAAAAATCTAAGTTCTACACTCAGGAAAAAAATAGACAATGAAGAAGCAAGTTCAGGCATCTCATAAAGAATTCAAGACATGGAACATGATCCAGACATTGCTAAACAAGAAGTTAAGATGTTGTAACCAAAAACCCATTCTTGAACATAAAATCTAGACATGGACACCATTGAAGACTGAAGAGAAAAACTGAATGTGTCTAGAAGTCCAAGTCCAAAAATATCATATGCTAAATCTCGAACATAGTCATAGCTGAAAATGCAAGATTGAAATATTAACCTCGGACATAGCAATCTCAATCCCAAACATAGCTAGAATCAAGTCATGCAACAAAATGCAACTAGCACTAATTCAAGTCCAAAATCTTAATTATAGACACATAGATCATTTACGGACATGGCGATTCACTTTTAGACATGACCAAATAGTGTGTTGCAAGCTGAACGATTCATCTAAGTTAGAAATAATAATTTCATACATGGACATTCAAATTCAGTCATGGTGAATCATTTTCAGACATAGAAGAAAGAAGTTAGTTGCAAGCCAACCACTAGTCCAAGTCTGAAATTTTAATTCCAAACATGACTATTCAAGCCTAGACATGATGGTTCATTTTAACACATGGGTAAAATAGTCAATTTCAAGTTGAATGAGTTAAACAAGTCCCAAAACTTAACTCCAAACATGGAAATAGAACTTAGACATGACTCAATAGACCTCAAACATGAAAACCTATGAGAGAGCTCCAATGAACAAAAAATTCCATCGATTTGCTCACATTAAATGAATGTCATCTTCTCCAATGGGTAGAATTCAAATTCAGCTATAAAAGGAGTAAAGAAAGGTTATTCTAAGAAGTTACAAGAATTAAATATCTTTGAAGAAAGTAAGAGAAGAAAAATCAGAGCATTTACTCTTAGACATTAATTTTTCTTTCAATTCCATAGGGCCAGAAAACTATCTACATTTAAAGCTTATTTTTCATAGCAACTCAAGGGAGTCTAAAATTCTTTGTATTTATTACTACACATTTTTTAACTACATTTAATTGAGTACAAACTCAGCCTATGTAAGAGGCATTTCTTATTATATATTTTCCTTTAATTGGGATAGCAAGCAAGGGGCTTCCTGGTCTTGTATAAGTTTAGTGGTGAGCTTTGAAAAGCAACTGGGATAAGTTTGCTGGTGAACTTTTGGAAAACCAACCTATGTATAAGTTTGTTGGTGAGCTTCTGAAAAATGAACCTATGTAAGAGTTCATTGGTAAGCTTGGGAAAACCACCTAGTGATTAGTGGAACTTGAGTATAGTAAGTGAAGATTACTCAGAGAGAGGAGTAGGTGCTGTGTTGTGGGCCTAACCTCTATAAAATATCCATGTGCTTTGTCTACGTGATCCACTTCCCAATTATTACAACACTTTAATTTTATATTGGCCCCGAGATTTTAAAAGCTCAATTCACCTCTCTCCTCTTGAACTACCTTAGGTCTGAACCAACAGGGGTGTATAAGTTTGTTGGTGAGCTTGGAAACTAATGGTTGTAAAGTTTTTGGTGAGCTCGTAAAATGAATAAGTGTTTAGTGCAACCTCAGTGCAGCAAGAGAAACTAACTTAAAGAGTGGAGTAGGAGCCACATTTGGGCCAAACCATTGTAAAACTCCTCGTGTTTTGTGCTAAGTAATCTATCCTATTCTTTTTTAGCACTTTGATTTTAATTTGGCTAAATTTTAAGAAGCTCAATTCATCCCCCTCTTGAGCTACTTCTTGAATGGGATTAACAATTTTAATACCTAAATTCATACATTTTGGATCCTCAATTGACATGATTTTATTTTTTCATCATCATATTTGATTAAATATTACACTAAATGGAGTTCATTTTTATTTCAAGCATAAGAATCTGTCAAAGTAGTTGAGTATGAAACTTTGAGGCAATTTTTGGCATAGATGGAAGCTGAATTAGAGAAAAACATGCCAAGAATCATAAGATTTCAATTTTGGATGAGAAAGCTATGGCCAAAATATTAAAACTATAATGGAGTTTCAGAGCCTCTAAAATAAACTTTAGATGTTCTGAAGACTTTTCATGCTATGATACAATGAAACTTTAGAGCCTCTAAATAATAACTTCAGATGGTCTGAAGGTGTTTAGTTGGCACTCGAAGGGCTTTATATGTTCGAAAGAATGCTTCAAACCCTTTGAAACAAGAACGTGAACTTTTCAACATGAGCTTTAGCAGTTTGATAAGCTCATATTTTATTATATTTCAATACCTAAATTCACATATTTTAGATCCTCAGTTGATGTAAGTTCATTGGTTTTACTTAAATATTTTACTTAATAGAGTTAGTTTCTATTTCAGGTGTAAAAATATTGAAAATATGCAAAATGCATCATTTTGTGTCAATTTGAATGATTTAGCCAACATCAGAAGTGTGTCAGAAGTTTTAGAGGAATTTTAACATGCTTGAAATTGTCAAAACTCAAAATTTTTGAAGCAGTTTAACTATCAAAAGTGCATCAAAAGTTCTTATAAGCATAAATGCATCATTTCAATGATAAATAAAACTTGATTAAAGATTATGTACTAATATTCATTGCCAAGCATTTAGCATACAAAATCAAGTTGCAGGCCTCACGGACAAATGAACACAAAGAAGATATTCCAAGGCATTAATTTGTTAGACTAAAAAAACTTGGGCAAAGTGCAGAAGCAAGAGACGAAGTACCACTATAGTGAAAGCTCACAACCGTTACCATTTGTCTATCAAAGTGAAGATTATATCTGACAAATGCAAAGCAATGTGCATACAATAAACTTTGTCTATCATAAGTGAGCCATAGCCAAACAACTCACCTAGCCAATGATCATCTGTTATATACAGACAAAGACGGAGTAATGGAGTTAGTCTATACCTTTAAATTCATTAACTACCTACAACAAACAATCTAATAGCAGGAAGTTTAATTTGTCTATGCTTCTACAATTCATTTGTTACTTACAATAGATAATCCAATAGATAAAGTCTAAGAAACATGACTCGTCCATGCCTTCACGATTTGTCTGCTACTTACCATGGACAAATTAGAAGATGAAGGGACTTTGTCTGATGAACAGTTGGACAAATACTTTTTTGATCATAAGTGAAGACGAGCAATGGAAAAATTGAATCATTGGTCTTTGTCAAGCATTAATGATGCCCTTTCCATATTGATGAAAGAATCAGCCATTGCAGTAACTCTTCGATTCATACTTATTAAGAATCAAGAAATCATCTTTTCTAAGGTCAGTGCTACAGGCATTCCAGTAGACAAGGATTAAGTAAAAGTAAGAGAATTCAAATGTGTTAATCAAAATAGTCTTCTTTCATTAATGGAATTCACCAACCACCAACGACTAGAATTTAAAGTGGTTATAAATGAAGCATCAATGGATCAGGAAGAACAATCGAAGAAAAAGTTAAATACCTTCTTGAGAGTGTTGGTCCTTTACACAATGGTAGCTTAAGAAGGGGTGGGGGGGGTGAATTGAGCTTTTAAAAACTTTTGGCTAATAAAATAATTAAAGTTCTAAATGAATAAATAGAATAGATTGCACAATACACAACATAAGATCTTTATAGTAGTTCGACCCTTCTTAGGTTCCTACTCCACTTCTCTGAGTTAGTTTACTCTACTGATCTCAGGTTCCACTAATACCTTGATCAACCTGATCAAATACACATTGGTTTTTCCACAAGCTTACCAACCAACTTATTGGTTTTCCAAGCTAAGCAGAAAATTTATAACTTATTGGTTTTCAAAGCTCACCAATGAACTTGTATCCTTTCAACAAGTTTCCTACTTACTTATCTTAATACATAAACTCCAAACACTCTACTTGTGTTACCAAACACTGAAAATAAGTGTATAGACCAATGCCTCTTACTGAGGCAAACTTGTACATAAGTTTAGAACTTCAAGTAAATGAATAAGCAATATCAGTAAAAGATTCAAACTCCTTGACTCAAAAGCAATTTAGAATTTGAGACCTCTAGCAGAGTTGTAGTCATTGGAGTTGAACTGTGAAGGAAGATTTTGAATGCTCAAAACTTTAACTTCAGTGTATTTTTGTATATTCAATGAGTTCTCTCTCTTTTCTCTTTTGCATCTAGATGCCTCTTTTATAGGTTAAGAGAGATTTTTTTATTGCTGATTGTGCAGACTTTCAAATATTCAAAAATGTTTTTCTTCACCTAATATTTTGTCTGACATCTGACTTTGCAGCAATCTGGTATTAGTTTGCAACTTTGTTGTTGACTTTTCATAATGCTCACATGAGTATCGGATGCTCTGAAGCAGCTTCTTCAGTTACTACAAAGTGACGAGTGAACAACCATATCCTTTGAATGATTTCAGATACTTTGGTTAATTCTCCGAAATGACAGTAAACCTTCTTAGTTGCAATAAATCTTTGCAGAGAAGAGTTTGAATTTTTCAAACTTTTGATACTTCAGAAAAGAGTGACTCGAAGCACTATTCAATGACTACAAAGTTTGCTTACTGACTCCAAAGTAAGGTTTTGAGGACCCCAAAGTAAGGTTGTTGACTCCGAAGTTAGGTTGCTGACTTCGAAGATTGCTAGTCGACTCTAATGCGTATTTTAATATCTCTGATGCAAGTTTGATTGATTTTGAAGCGTAACTCCATGATTCTAAATCATATCTATTTTACACCAAAATGTGTATGATTAACTCCAAAGTTTATCTTCATAAATACAAAGCTTTCTTAATTAACTCTGAAGTATGTCTTATTGATTCCGAAGTGTACTGTGATAACTTTGAAACTTCCATGATGACTCTGAAACATACTATGATGATTTTCAAGCTTTCTTGTTGACTCTAAAGTGTGCTATGATGATCCAAAACTTGTCTTTTATTTCTGAAGCTTGCTATGATGATTCTAAAGCTTATCTATTGACTCTGAAGTGTGCGTATGGCGACTCCAAAGCACGCCGTAATAACTCTGAAGCTTGTCTTGGGCTGACTCTGAAGCTTTCTAATTAACTCTGAAGCTTTCCAATTAACTCCAAAGTATGTCTTGATGTCACTGAAGAAGTTCTTGTTGGCTCTGAAGCATGCTTTGAAGACTCTAAGATTTCTATTTTCTTGTTTAAGTGTATATGAAATTTATATACTTATTTTTCATGAGCATTAACTTGGTTTCTTCCTTTGATCATCATGTGGATTATTCTCAAGTAAATTATGGGATAATATTTTTATAATATGCTTGAGAACAAATTGTTAGTACCTTTACGTTTTGCTCATGTCTTTGCTCATCATCAAAACATACTTGGCCAAGAATATTTATCATCAAAATTAAGCTAGATAGTATGTTCAAGATTATCCACCTTTTTGATGATGACAAAATAGTGAGTGATTGTAAGGCCCTGAAAAATTTTACAAATGCAAATTTTTGCTATTGTAAAGTTTTGGTAACTTTTG